>JAVXUM010144613.1:0-16241 GCA_035590655.1 Pouteria glomerata | reverse complement strand
GAACCCTCGCGTCAGAGGGGTCCCGTTTGGACGCCGATCACCCCAAAAACAGGGGCCTTATTCCACGCCGATTCACACGCCAGCTCATCGATCAGGAAGCAGATCGGCACTGGCCCCGGTGTGGAGGCGCAGGTTTCCAGGATCGACGTGATGGTCAGCGCGATCCATTTTGCCGAGCCCTCGATCTGGTTTTCCGGCGACATCAGGTAGACTGTCCCGCGTTCCTGACGCAGGTCGGCCGGGTCGAAGTTGCTCTTCTCGGTGACGGCCGCAAGAGGTTCGCCGGGCCGGAACGAGCGCATGCCGGTCTTCATGGCCGCGTGATAGGCGGACCACTGCTCCTCCGCGTCGGTCATGATGCGCAAGGCATCGTCCGCCAAGTGCTCCAGCGCCTCGTCCCCGCAGCGGGAAATGTCCTTCAGCATCTCCCCGGTGCGGCCGTTCACAAACCGCCACAGGTTCGAGAGCGTGCATTCCTCCGGACGGAATTTCCCCCGGTGCTCGATCCAGGTCGCCAGCAGTTCCTGCGCGCCCTCATGTACCCAGGAATCCTTCTCCTGCGGTGGGCAGATCGACATGCCGGCTTGCAGGCATTCGATCACGATCGACTCCCCACGTCGCGCTTTGGCCACCAGCCGGCTGAACGGGTTGAGCCTGAATGTCGGTGCGCCGAGCAGGCCATAAGGGTTCAAGGCGATCGTGCGGTGCTTGAGGTTCACCCGCCGGTGATGGGCGCTGGCATAGGCGTTCTCGCCGTTTTTAACGTCGGTACAGACGAAACTGCGATTGCTGACATGGGCCATGTTCGGCAGCACGAAATCCCGCCCCTTCCCGGTCTGCGTCGGGGCATAGGTCAGGAGGTGCGCAACGCCGTTGTAGAGCATCGGCCGCCCCTCGATCGCGCCGAGGAACAGGCCGGACGGATCGGTCATGCCAAGCCGTGCGGCGTCTTGCGCCGTGCCGAGCCTGCCCGCGCCGAGCTTGGTGCTGGCCTCCTCGCGCATGATGAACTCACGGACTTTCCTCGCCTCTTCAAGGGACTCGAGGATCCGCGCGTCCTGCTCATGCGCCCGGCGGAACGACTCCAGCTGTTCCAGGGCGCAGTAGAAGCCCCAGGCCCCGCGCACGAAGCGCATGCCGTCGCCTTTTGCCATCGCTTTCACTCCTGAGGGGGAAGGTCGAAATCGCTATGCGTGGATGACGGCGCGGCCTTGTACTGCGGCATGTCCGCAGTCGGACGCGCGGCCGGGCCGTGGTTGATGGTCTTGGCGTTCTCGGCGGCGATGGCGCGCTTTGCGGCTTCCGCCTCGTTATCCTTGCCCACGGCCCAGAAGCCGAGGCCGGCACAGAAAGCAGTCAGGGCCAGCCACCAGAACCAGTTGCCGTCATTCGAAGATGAAAGGTTCTGGACGAGCGGCACGATCGCCATCAGGACCGAAACTGTTGCGTATCCATAGAGATAGATGGCATCTGCCTTCGCCTGCGACCGGTCGTCTTTGTTGAGAATGCCGATTGCCAGGATCGTTGGGAAATAGCCGTACCCAAACGCGGCCGCATGGCTCAGATCGGTGCTGAATGGCGTGGTGAAGAAGTTGATCGACATCAGGCCCCAGCTCGGGCCCGTAACAGCGGCAAGCAGCGCGGTATAATAGCTGCCATGGGGCACGCCGGTGAAAAGCACGCCCCAGGCGACTGCGAGTATTGCTAGAACGGCGAATGCGGCCAGGGCGAGCCCGACCAGCTGAATGACGGTGCTGACGATCATCGCCGTACCTCGCCAGCTGTCATTGCTTTTGATGGGATCAGTGGCGGCTCGTACTTCGGCCGCTCGAGACGCCCCATCGCAGGAGCGGTATCGCCCAACGGTTGGATGATGCAGGGAGCTACCGGCTCCAGATCGTCAAAGTCCCAGACATGTGGATGGTGATACGGGCGCATGGTGCGTCACTGCCTCCCTCGCACGTTTGGCGAGAGGACGGGCGGTCGATGCGAAACAGGCCCCGGTCCGTTGGAACCGGGGCCTGCCTGTCACCGTCGCGCGTCCTCCCTGCCTTTGCGGACTTCTGCATCAGTGCGCGCCTTATCGGCCGCGGACATGCCGTTGGTATCGACATGCCCGCCTTGGCGGCCGGTCTGGATGTTGTGCTGGGTGGTGGCTGTGCTGCTGGACATGGCTGCGCTCCAACCTCGCCGGCGTGAGTGCCGGTAAGGGGGAGAATGTCCTAAATCCAATGCATGTCAAGAAAACAGTGTGGGAAAACTTATTTGCGTTTTTTATCGTATCGCCGATTAGCTTCGATGCGCTGACGATACAGACGCGCTTCAGGTGTCTCATGCTCGGCAGGGGCTGCCATACGCCTATCGTTGAGCTGAGCTTTGGTGGGAAGATTTAACTCCTCCAAAGATAGCTTGCCCCGCTTATTCTCATATTGTTCTAGAGCAACAACTGCCTTAGGATCAATCTTACGAAGATCCGATCTGGTAAATTCGCCATTGAGCCAGCCGGGCGAACCATAAATCCTCTCAATGAACGCAGGTGGAGTTTCAGATTTATTCTGCCGATTTGGGTAAGTTTCTGTGATTTTCCCAGATAAAAGGCCTTTTTCTTTCAAAATTTTGATTTCGTATGATTTAACAAAAGCTTTTAGGGATCCGTCACCTGCGGCCATATGCAGAATGGACAAAGAATTTTCATCCCATTCGTTCAAGGCTTGCTTCAGATCATGCCAGGCCCCATCCCTAAGTACTTTATCTAATTCGTTCATTAAATCCCGCGTCGATTGCGAGATGTATTCTATATAATCCGCGGTGCTCATGCCAAATTCTGAATTCGGCTGGTGCATATCCGCGGCAATCGGCTCAGATGCAAGGAGTGCGTCAAATGATATGGGGGGTTGTACATTCGTTTTGTCGGGAGTGTGATTTGCGGCGTTCGATTTATCCCGCTTCTTAATCTTTTTGTTGGCCTCTTTCTGGTCGCCATCCATGATGAGATGCCTTTTCACTGCCCCGTCCTTCAGGCCGTTCGGCCCATGGATCCTGCTTCGTTCTGACAGGCCGCGCCAGCCGCGCAAGGGGCGCCCGCACCACTCCCGCCTGGCAGCGGGACCGTGTTACCCCCTGCCCGTCTGCCTTGTCCGGCCTGTCCTGTCTCTGCGCGTCCCACGGGACCGAACAACCTCAACAAGGAGACAGACCATGAAACTCTTCCCATCTGACATTCGCGCCAAGCTGATCGCCAATGGCCGCCTGCAGGAACCGCAACAACCAGTCCGAGCAATCGCCAAAGCAGCCGACGCATGATGTGAAGCTGCGGAGGGTGCAGGGCGAGAAGGTCACGTATGAGCGGATCGGGGCCGGCTGGCAACGCGATGACGGGGCGATCTACGTCAGGCTGATCGGCACGCAGCTCGTGACGGAAGGCTTCTCGATCTACACCATCGAAGACTGATCGGCGAAAAGCATCGGCTCCGGCCGGTGCTTTTTTCTGCTCCGCAGAACGGTGATTTCCATGACCACAGCGCCCGTCATCGAGTGCAGCGGCGGGTCATGAAAATCACCGGGGCAACCTGCATATAAGGAGGCGCTCATTTGACGTAATAGTTGGCACGGCGCATACTAATTTTACGGGTAGCAAGCTATGTTTTTGTTACACAAAAACGCTTGGTCAGGGGCTCAAACGCAGCCCCCGACACCCGGCTTTCAGCGGCCATAGGGCCAGAGGATGGAGCCATGGGACGGCCGGTCAAGGAGGCAGCCGAGAAGCGTTCAGCGCAGCTCCCTGGAGCGCGCGTAACCATCGCTGAGTTGGCCATCATTCAGGCCAAGGCGACTGCTGCCGGCATGTCCCTGTCGGACTTCATCCGTCAGCTCGCCATCAATGGCGAGGCGACCCCCGCTCGGTCTGCGGATGGGATCGACCGCCTGCTGGTCGAGCTGAACCGTGCTGGCAACAACCTCAATCAGATCGCCCGCCACCTTAACTCAGGCGGGTCTCTGCCGAATGATGTCAGTCACGTCCTGCACCAGTTTCACACGGTGCTGGAGAAGGTCGGGCGTGCCTACTATGGTCCCTAGCGTCGCCAAGACCGGTCGCAGCTTCAAGGGTGCGGCGCAGTACTATCTGCACGACAAGCGGCAGGACGGCGAGACGGAACGGCTGACGAGCGAGCGCGTCGCGTGGACCGACACCCGCAACGTCGCCACGAAAAATCCCGACCTCGCCTGGAAGATTATGGCGGCCACGTCGATCGATCAGGACCGTCTCAAAGCCTCAGCCGGTATCAAGAACACCGGTCGGAAGTCGGACGCGCATGTGTACGCATATTCCCTCGCCTGGCATCCGGACGAGAAGAAGAACCTGCACAAAGCCGAGATGCTGAGAGCGGCCGATGAGACGCTTCGCGTGCTCGGCGCGCAGGACCATCAGGCGATGATCATCTGCCATCGCGACGAGCCGCACCCCCACGTCCACATCATCGTCAACCGGGTCCATCCCGAGACCGGCGTGATGCTGACCAAGAGCAAGGACTTCCTCAAGCTGTCGCAATGGTCGGAAGCCTACGAGCGCGAGCGGGGCCGGATCTGGTGCGAGCAGCGCGTCCAAAATAACGCCAAGCGTGCTGGCGGGGATTTCCTACGGGCATCGTCCCCTACTCCGCGGGCGATGGAAAAGGAGTTCTCCGAGGCGCGCCAGGCTAACGACAACCAGGCCAAGCGCGTGCGCGACGAGGCGAAGGTGCGGGCCGCCAAGCTATCCGCCGATAGCGCCGACACGAAGAAGCGCCACGCAATGGAATGGGCGGGCCTCGCCGCGGCGCATAAATTCAGGAAGGCGGAGATTTACGGTCGCGCCAAAGAGCGCAACGATCGCGCCTGGGACGGCATCAAGGAGCAGTTCCGACCCGCCTGGCGCGAGCTGTACCGCCAGCAGTTCCGCGAACAGCAAGCATTTGATCGGCGCGAGCAGCGTCTGCGCGGCAAGATCGAAAACGCCATCCACGCGATCAAACATCGCTCTGATCTGAATTTCGAGCAGTCCCGCGGGTTCGTCTCGGCCGCTTTCAATTTTATCACCTCAGGCAAGGCGCGCGAGCTGGCTATCCGTGCCCTTCACGAAAAGCAGAAGCGCTCCCTCACCCGCGAGCAGAAGCGCCATGCCGATCGCCTCAAGCAGGAGATCAAGATCATGCGCCAACAGTCGCTGCGTATGGCGACCGAGCGCTTCAACAGTGAGCGGGAGGCTCTGATCGCCCGGCAAGCCGATGAACGTCAGCAGCTCAAGGAGCGGTGGCGGCAGGAAACGGCCATGCGGCGTGGTGCCTTCGACACCCTTCGCCGCAGCGCGAGCGCCAAGCAGTCCGGGCGCAGCATGGATGGCGGTATGGGCGCACCGCCTGACCGGCCGCAGCAGTTCAACCAGGCGGCAGCCGGTCAACGCCGCGGACGCCGGTTAAAGCGGACCCGCAAGCGCACTTAGCAAGGCGGTCGCGCCGGTAATCCGCCTGACTCTTGCGGTCGCGGATTCCCGTCGCGACCTCACGTCAATGCATGCTATCAGGTAGCTAGCAGTCAGCTATCAGGATTGAGAGCCGTATTCGCGGACCAGCAGTTCGACGGCCTGCTCGAATGTCACCGCCATGGTCCAGCCTTTGGCATCGACGATGCGAGTGAAGGCGTCAATCGTCTCCTGTTTGGCGCGTACGTTGAACTGGACGCTGCGGCCGGTGCGATAGCGACGGTCCACCGGACGGGATGGCGGCGGTTCCGGAGCCTTGGCCGGTTTCGGTTCCCGGCTTTTGAACCCGGCAGCCTTGGCGGCCGCTTCGGTCTCCTCTGCTGGCGGACGAGCCTTTGGCTTCGCCGGGAACGCCGTGAGATCCAGATCGTCCAGCTCGCTGCCAAACCCGAGAGATGCGCGCTCCTTGCTCATGCGGCCGCCTTGCCTTTCGCAGCCGCCTTGAGTTTGGCCACCACCTCGCCCGCAAAATCCTGAGCGTTCTGCATCGCCTTCTCGATATTGCTGACGCTCTTGGGGTCGAGATCGGCCAGGGAGCCACCGTAATCAAACAGATCGCGGAAGGCGGCGCGCTCTACAATCTGCGTCGCAAAGGAGTCGATGCCCCCGGCCGCGAGCTGATCGGAGACATTGCGCAGCGCGCGAGAGGCGACCGCCGCGCTCGTACGCGTCAGCACAACCGCATGAGCGATTTGCCGACGTGACATCTTCTCCTGATTGCGGATCAGCTTGATGGTCTTGGCCCCTCCCCGCGCATCCATGGACGATCCCTGAATTGGGATCACCACCAGGTCGGACATGCCGATCGCGTTCGAGACCATCAGGCTTGCCGTACCTTCGAGATCGACCACGACGAATTGGGCGTCTTTTTCGGCCGCCTCGATCGTGTCCACGATCGTGTCCTCAGTGACGTTACCGATAATGGCTATGTTCTCCGGCTTGCCAGGGAGTTTGGCCCACTGTGAGATCCAGCGCTCGGGGTCGGCATCGATGATGGCGACCCGTGCTCCCTTGCGGGACAGCTCCGTTGCCAGCAGCAAGGCCGTTGTCGTCTTCCCTGCCCCGCCTTTGGGATTTGCGAACGCAATGACCGGCATTGCCACCTCCTAAGATTATGAAAACTCTCTAAAATCGAATCAATCACAAAAAGGGTAACAGACAGCTAACCGCTAGCGAAGAGATAACTGCTAGCTGGTTGCTAGCTATCAGATAGCTGACAGCTATCAATAGCGAGCTGATGTTGAAGTGACTCGGGCGAGATAACGCGGTGAGTGGCGGCGAAGGGGAGGAGGGGAGGCAGAAAACGGCGGTTTGGGGCCGTTTTTGAAAACTCGTTGCTCAAATTAACCGCGTCCGGCACCATGGGAGCGAACGCCCGTGCGGATTCTCCCGCGCGGCAAATGATCAACCAAAGGGATCACAAACCCTAGACACACGAAAGCCCGCCAGTGGCGGGCCTCGATATCCGGCGAACCGGGAAACTATGTCCTAAGCAAACAGAGTTTCCCACACCTCTCCGGCCTATTGCAAGTGAATTCTTGCCACGGCTTTTTGCGTCCTAAATTCAGATGCTTAGCCTGTGGATGGCCCCGCCCTGTCGGTCTTACCAACCGAAAGGACGACGCATGTTTGAAGCATTGGGGGACTTAGTCGGAACGGCAGCAGCCGGGCCGCGCGGGGGCGCGCCGGTACGTCGCCATTCCTACGCAGCAGGCCGCGAAGGCATGTTCTGGAAGCCAACGAACCGTCAGGATCTCCGGCAGATCATCACGGCTGCGAAGCGTTACGAGCTGCACACCAGGAAGCCGGGCGCACGGAATGGCGCGCTGGGGTTCGTAGCTCTGGAGCTGCTGGAGCTGTTCGCCAACCTTGTCAGCTATCGCACCGGGCGGCTCGATCCGTCGCTGGAATACCTCATGGGCAAGCTGAAGCGATCGAAGGATGCCGTGACGCGTGCACTCAAGGCGCTGCGCTCTCATGGCTTCCTGGATTGGCTGCGGCGGTACGTGCCGACCGGAAACGAGGGCAGGGGACCGCGTGTCCAGCAGACCAGCAACGCCTATCGGCTTCACCTGCCGCCCCGCGCGCTCCGGCTCCTGCCAAAGCCCGCGCCTGCACCGGAAGACTTCAGCGGCCTGCGCGCCCGTATGGCTGCGGGCGTAGCCGCATACCGGGCTAGTCTGTCACCTACGGAGCTGGCAGCTGAGGCGATCGAAGACCCTCGATTGCGCGAAGCTCTGATGAGCCTTGGCGCTAGGGTCGAACGTGAGTCCGGCACACGGTCAGAATCCCAATCTAAGTTTCTTTTCTATCGAGATTGAGAGCGGAATCGGCCTAACGGCCGATAAGAAATTAGTTTGAAGGCTGGGGGCGCTGCCCCCATCGACGTAGCAAGGGGCGGCTCCTCGCCATGCTCGCCTCGTCGCTACGCTCCTGCGGCTGCGCGTGGCTCCGGTGCCCGCTTCGCGGCCCTTGCTACTCTGCCCCCCGCGTTCGCCACGTGGCAGGGGTGCAGGACGCTTTGCGTCTGCACCCCGCCACCAATTTCAGTGCCCTATTCGAAAGGTCGGACCCAGACGACCCATTGCAATGTCTACGAGCATGCACCTCTTTTAATTGTAGTGCGTAACTTGACACCGAACAGACAACTCGATAGACTTCTTTGAGATGCAGATCCGGAATGTTCGACACAAAGGCCTGAAACGGTACTACCAGCGCGGCGACGCCTCTGGGCTACCGGCAGCCTATGTGCAGAAGATCACCGACATTCTGACGTTTCTGGAAGCGATGGCCACGCCGGACGAGCTGTATGCCGTTCCGACCTGGAAGGCCCATATGCTGACCGGCGATCGGAAAGGCACTTGGGCGCTGCATGTCACCCCGAACTGGCGGATCACATTCATGATCGATGCCGACGGGATCGAGATCATCGATCTGGACTATGAGGACTACCATTAGGAGGCTGATATGAGCGAAGGTTTGAGACTAAAAAATCCATCCCATCCGGGCGGTTTTGTCCGCCGTGAGATTCTGGCGCCGCTTGAACTGTCGGTGACGGCCGCCGCGGGCGCGCTTGGGGTGACGCGACCGACGCTTTCCAACTTCCTGAACGAAAGTGCGGCCCTGTCGCCGGAAATGGCGCTCCGGATCGAGAAGGCGTTCGGGGTTAGCATGGACACGCTGATGCGGATGCAGAATAGCTACGATATCGCCCAGGCGCGGCAGCGGGAAGGCGAGATCCAGGTCTCGCGCTATGTGCCGCCGGCAGCGAAACCGGAGCAGCCGAGCCTGATCTAAGACGAGGATTCACGGCGGAATCCTTCCATCGTATGCTGCGCATTAAAACGGAGCGCGCAGCCATGACCACACGCCGCGATATTCTCACCGGCCTTGCCGCCGTGCCGCTTGCGGCCAGCTTGCCCGCCCTTCCGGCGCAGGCGATGACAACCAGCGAGAAGCTGAAAGCCTTTTACGACGAGTGCGCGGCCGAGGTCAGCCCGGCTGCGACGGGCGAGCAGGCGGCCGAACCGTTCCGCCGCGCCATTGACGCCGACATATGGCAGGAGTTGGAGGCGGTCGAGCGGCACGTCGCAAACGCGAAAGCCGCCTTGCTGAAAGCCAATGTCGAAAGCCCGACGCTGCGCGAGGCGTGGCTACTGGATCAGCGGATTTCCATGGCTCACATCGAGCACAGCACCCAATGGGCAAGCGGCCTGCTCGGGCGACAGCGGCGGGAAACTATTGCCGAGTTTGCAGTCGAGGTGATCGGGACGGGCAGCACATGACCGAGCACGAATTGATCCAAGCCCTCCGGGACATGATGCCGAACGCCATGAACGTCGTCGGTTTTCGTGACCTGATGGAAACGCAGGATCATCACCCGGCCCCGGTCAGGCTGATCGAGTACGAATGCCACATCGCGGCAGGAGGCCACGCCCTTGCCTTGCAGGCTTATCAGCTCTTTCAGCGGGTGAGCATGGAAGGGATCGAGCCATAACCGACCGTTAGCACGTCACAACTTCCATTTCAGAAAATCCAGCTCCTTCGACACGGCCCCCGCGCGGCCGTGCGATCCCCCAGCATCATTGGTCAGCCAGAGGCGGGCAGGGCGCACCATATGAATAGGGGCCGGATTACTCCGGCCCCTACATATTTAGGAAATGTGTCGGCGAATGGTTTCTTCTGCCGCCGTCAAAGCCTTCTTCGCTGAGGCAAGGGCCTCTATGGCTGCGACGGCTTCCTGAACGCGAGGATAAGGACCAGGAGGCGGAAGCTCTGATAGGCTTGCTACCTCGACCTCGGGGAACCGGTGACCGGAGGCAATCTCTGCGATCCGTCCTCCGTTTACTCCGAACCACGCTGCTATGTCGTGCTGACGGTCTCCACGACGAAGCATTCCCTTAACGAACGAGGCGTCCACGGCATCGAGACTGATGCCGCTTGGTTGCGCGCGATGTCCCATGGTCCACCTCACGCAGCGGCTGCGCGATCGATCGACCGCTGTTCGCCATCGGTCAGGGACAGACCGAGCTTTGCCTTAATGAACGCTTTGGTGGCGGCACGAGCCTGACGGTTCGAAACCACAGAATTGCTGACGATGCAGATATTCTCCCACTCTGGGTTCTTTTTGGACCAATCGATCGTCGTTAGCCCCGCGAGCATCGGCTTCCAATCATCCGAACCCAGAAGGTCAACGCCAAGGCCTCCAAGAGCTCGCAGAACCGTCGAGTGTGATGAGATTTTCTGCTGACGAAGCTCGATTGCCAACATTTGACCGTTGAGGACCTTCGTCCAGTCCGGCATATGAATGGCTACTTGGTTCCAATATTCTTCGAGGAGTTTTGCGTTCTCAAAAATATTGTTTTTGTCGTGCCCTTTCAGAAGCTCAACATTCGCATCATAGAGAGCGGCGAGCGTGAACAACTTCGTTGATTTGTTTTCGAGCGACACCTTTTCCTTGTCGGTGAGATCGCGGAAAACGGGAACATTCTCAATCATTGCGAGCGTAGCAGCGGCAGTTTCATCTCGCTTGTCGTAGAGAATGTCCAAAGACTTGGACGTTTTTTGCACGAAACGGTTGAGGTCCGAGAACATCTGTTGCCCGCGACCTGTGTTCTCCCATGGGAACAGGAGAACTGAAAGGGTATCCTCCCTAAAAGAAGGAGAACCCTCTTTCAACGCTTGGGCAATACCAGCTGCACGGTGCTGACCATCATTGATAATAAGCTCATCGCCAAGGCGAAGCTTCAAAATACCGATGTTTCCATCAGCTTCAAAAGGTACAAACTTCGGCTCTACCTTGTAGGATGCAGTAATAGAGGCAAAAAGATAGTCGTCTTCATTTTCGTTGATATACGTTGCGAGATCCGGGACACGTTTCTGGTTCAGAACGCGTTGCTCGCGATCCTCGGCGCTGATCCCTGACCAGTCTGTGAACTTAAAAAACTGCGGAACGGCGTTCATCGGCATCAAGCAGCCGTAGAAGGTGCGGGTGCCCATTTTCCCGCGCATAGCTGGCACATGTACTTCCATCATAGTCTCTCCTTTAGAGCTGTCATAGCGTAGAGCGAACAGCTCGCTCTCTCATTCGCCACAGCTCTGCGGATGATAATGACGGATCTCTCAAAAAGTTTCAAGAGCTCTATACAAAAATTTTTACAGCTCTACGATTCAAGGTTTGCAGCTCTCAAGAAATTCGATGAGAGCTGCAAATCTCGATTAGCCTACGGACGGTTGGCGATCTCCGCTTTCACCAAATCGTACCGCGTCCCGATCTGGTCATAGACCGCCTTCCAGTCCACCCAAGGCATTTCACCAATCATCACCTGAAGGCTTGCCAGACGCCCGGCTAGAGCCTTCCGCTCCTCAATCAGTTGAGGCTTAGGCAGCGTGGTGACATCGACGGGAGCTGAGAGAGCAGGAAGATGCGGCTTCATCTCCGACTGTGTGAAGGCATGGTCGATCATATCTGCGAGGATATCGAACGGCAGCTCTGGGGAGCCCCGAGAGATTTTGCCGCTGTTATCGCGATAGGCGAACTTGATGGAGCGGGAGGTGAAACTCCCGTCGTCCCAGGAGGCCCAGCCAATGCGAAGCTCACCGTTTCGATAAGGGATTACGTGCGTAGGTATCATAGTGTCCTCATATTGTTTATACACTATGAGGACACTATTGCCGATTTTTTGCAACAGGTTTTCTCATAGCCATTGGTGCAGAACTCAAGAGTTTTGCACCAAATTCAGCCCCCTGATCCGATTGCGCTTTTTTGGTGCGAAATTCCGGTGCATAATGGCGCATGATTTTCGGCTATGCCCGCGTCTCGACCGACGCTCAAGACCTCGCCATTCAGAACGACCAGCTTACGGGCGCAGGATGCGAACGCGTCTTTGCCGATAAGGTCAGCGGAGCCACGACCGACCGGCCGCAGCTTAAGAAGCTGCTGGCGGCAGTAGGGCAAGGCGATACGATCATCATTCCCGCCGTTGACCGCCTCGCCCGCGATCCCACGGATTTGCTCGTGCTGGCCCGCGATCTGCAACGCGCGGGCGTTGGGCTGCGCTCGATAGCGGAGCCGATCATAGACACCACTTCAGACTTTGCGGAGATCGTGCTTGCCGTTCTAGGCGTGTCGGCAAAGTTGGAACGTCGCCGCATCCTCGACCGCACGACGCGCGGCCACGCCGCTGCGAAGGCGCGAGGCGTCAAGTTCGGCCGCAAGCCAAAGCTAACCCCGCATCAGCGGAAAGAGGCTTTGGCGCGGAAGGCGAAGGGCGAGGAAACGGTGCGCCAGATCGCGCAGAGCTACAACGTCAGCCACAGCACGATCTCACGCCTCACCGTGCCTCACGGCCCATAACTTCACCCTGGTGTTCGATCCGGGGGTTTGTTACGATGAGAAAAACGAAAGAAAGCTGGATGTATAATGACTGAATCCGCATTGCTCCATTGCCCAGTGCGTGGAGGCTTGCGTGTCTCGCAACGCGCGAGTGACGCCCTAACATTCAGCGAAGAAA
Source organism: Pouteria glomerata (assembly GCA_035590655.1). Classification (NCBI taxonomy): domain Eukaryota; kingdom Viridiplantae; phylum Streptophyta; class Magnoliopsida; order Ericales; family Sapotaceae; genus Pouteria; species Pouteria glomerata. The sequence goes on along the minus strand of JAVXUM010144613.1, from coordinate 3,710 downwards.
AGCATCGGATTGACGCAGTAAGGTATCTTCTCCAGCGCAAATATCCGAAGGAGAACTTTGGGATAGAGACTGTTCTGTTTCGGTTAGGACGAGACGGAAGGAATTCTTTTCGTACCGATTTTGCTGTGTACGATGAACCATACGATAATTTGCGCGGCAAAACAGTTGAGCGCCGCCTTGAACATGTTCGTCTTCTCGCAGAAATAAAAAGAGACAACTCAGCAGCCGAAAGGACGAAGGCTACTCAGGTTAAAGGTGCACTTAATCAAATAAATGATTTGTCAGCCCTGGGTGTATATTGGGATGACGTTGAGCAGAGATTTTTTTATAGAGACATAAAAAATAAATCTGTCCGCACATTAGAAGCCCCAATAAATAAAATTCCATTCTGGGGTTCGGATGTTGGTTCAACTAGTCTGTTCTATACAGATCTTGACCCAGCTAAGGACCTCGTTCGCGTATTTGATGAAATTGAAGATAGTTTGCATGTGTATGTTGCTGATAAAATGGCAAGATACACAATCATTCAACAGCTCCTTCTTGCAAAAATTCATGATGAAAATTTGCATCGAGCCGAAAAAAGGGCTACGCCGCTTAGCATCCAAGATTATAGTATCGAAGCTATAACCGATGATGAGGTGATCAAGAGACTCAATAGCATCCTTCAAAAGGCTGCTGATCATTACAACGTCTACCTACCAGATGGAAAGCAAATCGACAGGCAGTTCAGATGCCCGTCAGAAGCGCTACGAAATATTACTAAGATACTAAGCCCAGTTAATATTCTTGGATCTAAGTCGCAGATCATTCAGACATTTTATATGAAGTTTGCGAAAAGCCTTTATAAATGGGACTTGGCGCAATATTTTACCCCTCACGAGGTAATAGATTTCATGGTTGATACCGTGAATCCACGACCTGGTGAGCATATTCACGATCCTGCATGTGGCAGTGGCGATTTTCTTATATCTTCTTTTCGAAAGATTGGTCCGTCTGCCCAGAATTGCATCTGGGGTGTCGATAATAGCGAGCAGGCGGTTCAAATAAGCATCTTAAACATGGTTCTCAATGGAGATGGAAAAACATCAATCGAGAACGACGATAGTTTGAAAAGGTATAGTTCGAAGTCCAAAAAATTTGATGTTGTACTTTGTAATCCGCCATTTGGGACAAAGATTGTTGAGAGCCGTTTCGAAGTTCTTCGAAAGTACGATACCGCGTACAAATGGGCGTTTGACAGCGATGGATTTAGTATCGGAAAAACTGATGAAATCCGAAAAAATCAGCAGACTGGAATCCTTTTTACGGAGCTTTGTCTAAAGCTTGCACATGCAGAAGGCCGTGTTGGAATAATTCTTCCGAACGGATATCTTGGTAATAAAGGCGTAGAGTACTGCGGCTTGCGTGAATGGCTTCTGCGGCATGCGAAGCTCGTTGCTATCATCGCTCTTCCCCGATTTACATTCAAGAAATCCGGTGCTGATGTTAGCGCGTCGATCGTGGTCCTAGAAAAAAGGCGTATGCCGCTCAAAAGCTCAAAAGAGGATCAAACTTACAGCTTTTACGCGGGCAATATCGAGTCAGTAGGATGGCGAGCGGGTGATAAGAAGGCGGTGCCGATCTATCTCCGGGATCCTGAGAACGGTCAGCCGCTGCTAGATGAAAATAACGAGCCGATGCTCGATGCAGACTTCTCAATGATTTCCGACGATTTCATGCGGTCACCAGCGGCGGCGTTGTTCACATGGACATCCGAAGATCGAGAGGTGCCAGACGGTCCGCAAAGCTGGAGTGTCGATATCGCATCTGTAGTAAACACCCGCGATATCAATCTTGATCCTAAAAGGCATTCCTACAAATTTAATCAACTTCGTAAGGAAATCATTGCAAAAGAACATATCAGACTCGGCGACGTATTTCAGATAGTGAAGCCACAACCCCCAAAAATCAAAGCGGCCTCAATATATAAGTATGTTGAGATTGAGAATGTCGGTTATGGTGAATTTGATTTTAGCGAATTGCGTGGATGGGAATTACCCTCAAGGGCGCGTTTGCGAGCTAAAGCAGGGGATGTTTTTATTGCTCATTTATGGAGCAGCGCTGGTAAGTGGTTTATTGCTGCAGGCGATACAGAAGATATGATTGTCACAAACGGATGCGCTCATTTTAGATTACACCCCGATGCGATGTCCTGCCTTCCTGATATCGCTGTCGGTTTGTCATCTGAAGCATTTAGAGTTCAGCTTCGCGCCTTATCGACCGGCTCAGACGGGCTGGCCGAGATATCTGATACCGATATGCTTGAGATTGTGATCCCCGTAATCCATGATTCAGATATAAGGAAGGGTATTGAGGGTGATCTTGTCCATGTTCTTGCTGGACGCGCTAGCTTTTCAAAAAGCGTCCGTGATGCAATTCGTTTGAGCGAAGGCTTTCCAACGCCCCCTCCCCGAAAGAGTCATTGCGCTTTAGTCTAATTTTCCAGAGCGTGAATTGTCGTGCTCTCAAAAGCATGTCGGCCGGGGATTTCCCGGCCGGGGATTCGGTTTGCGCCATCTTTAAAACGGCACTTCGTCGTCTTCTAAGTCCTCTACTGCTGGCTTCCGGCGTCGTGCCTCTAGAACCTCTTTCTTCAAGAGCAGATGGCTGGATCCTGTCGCCAGCCAATGCAGCTCTTCACCAAACGCATGATTGAGCCACCACCAGAGCTGATGTTTGGCGGCCTCAATCTGCCGCCGGTTCAGGTCTTCACCGATGCTGGCTTGGAAGGCGGCAGGACGGTCTATCGATTGCAAAATCCGCCGTTGAGCGATCCAGCTCGCCATCATCAGCCACTCATTCGGCACGTCGAGGACGATCCGCGTGGACCGCGGCCCGTGATTGCCGGCGCAAGGACGCTCAGGCTGCTCCCAGATCAGCGCGTGAAGGCGCTTGCTGAGGGCATCAAAATCCTCCACCGCCACCATATCATGATCGGCCTCGTAGGCGGCGCGGTGGTCCTCCAGGCGCTGTTCATGCTCTTCGACCGCCTGGCGATAGAGACGATCATGAAGCTCGTCTTCCGCTGCCGTGAGAGGAAGGTTGCTGGCAGGATCCTCAGGCATGGTGCTGTCCCTCTGGCTGGTGAGTGATCATGCGTGCAGGCGGCGGGATCGGCTGCTCGCGCCTGGCCGTCGCGTGATGAAGCGTGCGGACATCGCGCAGCGCATCCCGCCATTGTGGCACCATGAAATACGGAACGCGATCGGCGACAAAGAGGTGTCCGCCGCCGCCGCGGATGATCTGCCTGCCCTCGCCGACTGCGCTGATATCCTCGCTTTGCAGGACGGGCCTGGCATGCTCGGAAATGCCGAAGGACGCGCTTGAGACCTGACCGCCGGCATTGTTGACGCCCTTGATGGCGACCGCCTTCTTGCCGCTCCAGGCTTCGATATCCCGCATCAGCGCGGGATCGGTCACGCCCCACATGTTGAATATCGCGGCCTGCTGCTCGAACGTCTTCACTGTCGCCTGCGAATAGCCGCGGGCATAGAGCGAGTCCCGCCCCTGGCATAGGCCCCAAAGCTGGATGCCGAGCCCTGCATAGAGCGTCAGCGCCTTCGGGATGATCGGCATGTAAGGCAGGTTCGCCAGTGTCAAACGGCGTTGGAACGGGACCCCGGATCGGCGCGCAAAAAGGACCCCATCGCTGGATGTTTGCCGCGTCAGGG
>JAVXUM010144591.1:0-16244 GCA_035590655.1 Pouteria glomerata | reverse complement strand
GATCCACGGCGATAAGCCGGTCTGCGAGTCCCTCATCGCTCTCCAGTACATCGATGAGGTCTGGAATGAGAAATCCCCATTGCTGCCCTCTGATCCGTACCAGAGAGCTCAAGCTAGGTTCTGGGCTGACTATGTCGACAAGAAGGTGAGTTATACCTTCTTACTGATTGATTTATGGTGTACGAATATGTGTGCTTGGTAGTTTTAGAATCTACTATTCTGTTTGGCTGCTCAGAAAAAGCCAAATAAAGTATGCTTCTATTTTTAGTTAATATAACAACACCTTACTCAATTTTTTTTTTTTTTTTTTTAATTTTCGTTAATATTTATGTATGTTTTGATTGTTCTGTAGTATGTGTATATATATAGGAATGGGAGTAAAACGTTTCCAAATCAATCCATGTAGATTTAGAGCTCTATAAATAGGATTTTGACGTAGGATAAATTTGATATTTATTAATTTTTTTAATTATTTTTTTTAGTTTATTTTAGATTAGTTTTATTTTTATTTTATTTAAGATTTTATTAGTTTTCTTTTTTATTTTAAGTTAAAAGTTATTAGTAATTCAAATAGAATTTAGATTGGATAGGAAGACCTATCCTAATTAGGATTAGACTTAAGATTAATTTTTTTTTATAAATAAGGCACTTTGTAAACACTTTCAGGCAATTCAATGCAAGCAATACAATTCATTTATTCAATATGTTTATTTAAAGAACTTTGAATTCTTATTCAGTTCTTGTGAATTCAAAAATAATTAGTTATACTCGAAAACAATATTTCGTCAACGCTCTGCCGCTGCGTCAAGTGGTATCAGAGCAAGTTTGCCTTACTTGGTTTTCTATCTTCTTATTAATAATACATAAGGTTTTCTCTTATGCTCTCTTATCAATGGAGTATAATAACAACTATTATATGAAGATAAATATTCCATTCTTTGATAGACAGTTGGAGATTGAGAAATTTTTAAGTGGTTGGATAAAATTGAGTACTACTTTGAATATATGGACATTGACGAAGATATCAAAGTAAAATTAGTGACAAACAAATTAAGAAGTGGAGCTTCAATTTGGTAGAAATAACTTCAAGCATCAGGGGTACGTCATGGCAGAAGGAAGATAAGAAGTTTGGCTCAAATGCGATCAGTGCTAAATTCAAATTTCTCCCAGAGAATTACAAAGATATTTTATTCGAAAAATATGGAAGAAGGATTCTATATGAATATGCAACAAGATTCTAAAAATTATCTACATAATCTTACGGAAACATAAGAGTAATTGGTCACAAGATTCATTTATGAACTATGTGATGATATCCATGATTTTATCATATTGATGCTTTTTGACACAATAAAAGACGCAATCTTGTCGGCAAAATTCGTTGCATTGCAATTAAAATATAAGAATCCTACTAATTTAAGGAGTTATAATCCTATATCTATTAGGACTTCTAATATTAGTATGAATCATATTCTAAATCCTTTCTGTTCTCCCAGTCTAAATCAAGTTCTAAATAATTTTCTTACATTAAGCCTACAAGAAAATGTGGTAGAAAAAATCCAATTGTGCGTAAAAAAGATACTTATCCAACTATAATTGTTTATGGAGATGAAGAAATACCTCTAAGTGAAGAATTTCAAGACATCAAGGGGACTAACAAAGAAAAAATAATTGGGGAGTTTTTAACAAATTGTGACAAGCTTAAACAAGTTATTGGGGTAAAAAAAAGCTTCTATTTTTGTGAATAATGTTTTTGAATATAGTTATAATTTAGAAACGAGCTGAGCTCTAACTTATTTGAGATCGGATTAAGCTATTTATACTGGACTCGAGCTTGATTTGAACTTTTATTTGGTCTCAAGCTCAACTTGATAAAAAAGAATTTAGACTCGAGATTGGTTCATGAATAAGTCGATTAAATCAAAACGACATCATTTTACTATAAAATATTATAAAAATGTTATTAAAAAATAAAAATAATAAAATATATATTTTATTTTGTCAAGTTATCTCACGAGGTTTTGAACAAAGTTTGAGCTAAGTTTAGACAATTCAAAAAAAACTTCGCTCATTTCTACCCCTACGACCACCCCTAATTATAAACCAATAATTTTTCTACATGTGGGACAATGGGAGCTCATTTTAATGACAAAAGCATTGATATTTCATCTCTCTTTTTTTTTTATATGTTTATTGAATAATAAAAATTACCATCAAAGACATAAAATTGTGAATTAAAGTTATATTTGGCACGTGAGAATGGAATGGAATGGATTGCTCATACCATTCCTTTATTTGGTTTCTAATATAAAAATAATGGGAAAGAAATAAATATTCAAAATTTTATAATTTGATTACATATTTTAAATATAATGAAATATGATAAAAATTACCAACACTAATTTTTAAAAATTATAAAAATAAACTTTATTTTCGGATCGTGAATTTGAGTTAAAAAAAAAAAAAAAAAGGGATATAAGAGTAAAACAGTCATTTTATAATTTAAGTTTGGATTGGGTCAAAATTTTCTTAACTATGAAGAAATATGTTAATAAACATTTTTTAGTCTTTTGTGATACCTAAAATACAAATTTATCCCAAAAAAGACCCAGAGGCAAAATAGTCATTTATAGTCTAAATTAAGATAAAATTGAAATTTTTTTAAATATTAAGAAATATCTCAATGATATTTTTTTTAACCTTTTGGGCAACTTAGAATGCGAAGTTGGATAAAAAATAGCTCAGGAGTAAAATCAGCATTTTACAATTTGAGTTCAATTGAGGTGAAATTTTATCAGTTATTGAGAAACACATTGATAAATATTTTTAACTTTTTGGGAAACATAAAATACAAATTTAGGCAAAAAACAAATGCAGGGGTAAAATGGTCATTTCATAAGGATCGGATCAAAATTTACTTAGTTCTTACGGAATATGAATGAATATTTTTATTATTTTTCGGAAGCTTGAAATAAAAATTTTGAAAAAAAAAATTAGGGGTAAAATAGTCATTTTACATTTCGAGTTCAGATCTAGTATGAAAAAAAATTAAGGGCTAAAATGGACATTTTAAATGCAATGGAGTAATTGAGAGAAATTTTTTATCACAAAATAGTTATTTATTTTTATTTTCATTTTTTTTTAAATTTTTGGATCAAATTTTGATTATAATAGAATCATTGTTCTATCATATAAATTGTAGAATGCCTTTTTCTACTTCATGTGGAAATGGCTATTATGATGGAATAACATTCCAACTTAACTTTTTGATATCAAATATGAGAATGAATTAAAGTAAAAATGGATTTCATTCTATTTCTACATACCAAAAATAGCCTAGCGTCTTTTTTCACGCTTTATTATATGTCTCCTTTCAAGTCAAACTTGATTGAATCCCGAACAAATCAATCTCGAATTAATCTCAAATAATTTGATATTTTAAACAATATTTATGAAGTATTAGTATATGCACATAGATTCTGATTGGGTTTAAGGTATAACGAACTTAAAAATTGTGGTCTAGACTAACTTTGTTGTTTGGATTGGACTTTGAATGAGTCTATAATTGTATTAAACTCAATGAATCTTGTTCGGCAGCAAAAATTACCACCTAGCGTGATTACCACATCCACTGAAAAGTTAAGAATTTAGATCTGCAAGACAATGCAAGTTAGAAGAATCGGCTAGGGAGAGTCCCGATCAAATCCTCTCCGATGCTTAAGTCAGTACTTGCTTGAGAGAATGAAAGAAAGAACTGAGTAATTCAGTGGGCAATAGTGAACATACCTGAATTCGTGGTTAAGTGTTATATTTATAGTGAGAGAGCTGTACTTGAATAATATTATATTTAAGAAAAAATAATCATTCTTTCCCTATTTGGCTGCTTGACACAAGTATTTATTTACTTTTCATTTAATACCAGTCATATAACATTGAATAAAGGTAAATTAGAAATAAATTTGGAGGCTTATTCAGACGGTGGAATGTCCAAATGTCACTTCACAGTGCCACGTGTACAAGAAAAAGGCAATGAGGCAAAGATTTCTTGTTGTAAATGAACTAAGACATTATAAGTTAACCAGATTTATTGCTATACGAAAGCATTACTTGTGGGGCCCAGTATTGTGGTCAGCCAGGTGTTAAGTGCTTTTCTCTTTTACTCGGTATACTATTTTGCTCGGCAATCTCTCCTTGAAAATTTGCCACATGTTTCTTTGTACGGTCTCCACGTGTTACAATATTTTTTGTACCAACAAATCTCTTAGAGTCCGTTTGACAACCATTTCGCTTTTAGTTTTTTGTTTTTGTTTTCATTTTTTTTGAAAACTAAATATGAAAACTCGTTTGGTAAATTTGTTTTTAGTTTTCTATTTGTTTTCAAAATTTTTAAAAAATATGAAAATATAGAAAAAGTGTTTTCTCAAGTTTTCATTTTTAGTTTTCATTTTCTTACACAATCACCACCAGTCCAACCATCAACCATAATTGTCTGTTGATCACCACTAATATCTAGCCATCGCCACTATCTCACTCAATTTCGGTCACCACTAAATATATTTTTATTTAATATAAAAATATTTAATTATATATAAAATATACTAATATATTAAATTAATAATATATTATTTTTATTTATATAAAAATATATTAAATATAAGTTAATTAATAATTCATTTTATCAATATTTAATTTAATATATTAATTATATATTAAAAATATTAATGAACCAAATTATATTAATTATAATTGAATTTAATAGCCTAAACTATTATAAAAATATTGTATTATATTATTTTTAATAAATAATATAATAAATTGTATTTAATATATTTTATTTTTACTGAATGAAATTATTTTTAATAAAAATATAATTAAATAAGTACATTTAATTAATTTGATTTAAATTAATTATTTAATTAAATTTAATTGATTACATTAATATAAAAAATAATTTCACGTAAGTAATATAAATAATAATTAATTTAATTTAATTAAAATATATTCAAATACCATAATTATTTAAAAAAATATTTTAATCAATTAGAATATAATATTTTAAAATATAATAATTAATTAAAAATAATTTAATGAAAAATATATTTTAATTAAAATATAATAATTAATTTAATTTTATATAATGAATATATTTTATTTTTATTGAATTAAATTATTTTGAAAAAATAATATAATTAAATTTAATTAATTAACGATTATAATTACCAACTACCAACTGTTGTTACCAAACGTGTCTTTAAGTTTTTGTTTTTGTTTTTTTTTATTATAAAAATAAAAACTAAAAAAAAAAACTGAACACAAAAATTAAAAACTGAACATAAAATTTAAACACAAAAATTGAAAACTGACAACATTACCAAAAAGATTCTAATCTTTTTATTTTTTTTGGTTAATTTGACAATTTTATTCTTTAATATTTTAACAAAAATGTAAAATATAAAAAAATAAATTTAATCATTTTTAAAAAAAGTCAAGAGAAACTAGGAGCTAATACGGTGCCTTAAAATGTTGCAAGTGGAAATGTGGGAAGTCAACTTTATGTGGGAAGTCAACTTGAACAATGAGGTATTTCAATTTGCATCCAACCCCTGTGATAAAAAACTCTGAAATTGCGAACTTTCGTTGAGCCACTTGTGCATGAAACCGGAGTTTGGGATCAGCGTGAATAAGTCAAAGTGTTAGGGTGGCATTTTTTAAAGTTTATTTTTTATATTTAGATTCATGTTTTGAGAATATTAGAAATGTATTTGATTTAATATTTTTTATTTTTCTTATTTTAGATTTTTTTTATTTTGGATAAAAAAATCTCAAAACAACTTTTGATTATTTTGAATGTTGTGTATAAACCTATTTTCTATTTTGTAAAACAGATTTTAAAGTTATAAAGTGACTAAATACGTTTTGAATTGTTTTTCTTATTTTTGAAAGGCCAAAATAAAAAATTGGTCCAAAACAAGTTTATCAAATAGACGCCAGATATTTCTATTTAAATAATTAAATTATTGTATTCATTTCAATATGAATAAATATTAGTAGGTAATATATAAACGAGTAAGGTACATGCCTAATTAGCTATTACCATTACAGTTACTAAATTCGTTTATTTTTTCTTACATGTTACTATCTCAAACTCGTTTATTTTCTTAGTCAAAATCTCAAACTCATCCGTCCCACCCATTAAATATCCATTTAAAAAAAACTCTTTAAATATTAGTTAAGAAATTGAAATTTGTAAACAATTAATGTGTTTCTATAATACTTAACAAATATATTTGTAAATATACGTATATGTAGATTTTTTTTTTCCTATCAAAAACTTTGTTATTCTCCTTATCAAGCCAATAAAAAAAAAAAATCTCATTTAAATAAATTACAAATAACAGAGTATATAAGTTCAATCACTACTCATGCACTCAAATGACTTTATTGTTTGCGACTCAGAAGTTGAGACTATTTTTATCTATTTATTTTCATGACTTTTGAGATGTGTAGGCCACCTTTGGCGTGTCTCACCAGCATGCCCTGGCACAGGTTATAGCTCAGGCTCCACAAGCTCATTCCCAGATGCAAAACGAAGCTGAATTTCCGTCCTCTGCATCAGCATCTCCTGCTTCATTATTGCCACGATTTCCATCCTTCGCTTCTTCCACTGTGGAGACACAGCAGCAGATTACACACTCTATGCGAGATCCTAGCATCAATGTGGAATCATCTGATCGCTCTGACCAGGGATGCCAAACTTCCATTGTGACAACACATCAGCAGATTACAAACGCTATGCCAGACCCTAGCATCATTAGGGAACCATCTGATCTCTCGCATTCTGACCATAGATCCCAGCTTTCCTTTATTGTTAACAACCCTTCTGAAGATGGTTACAACTGGCGTGAATGTGGGACGATGCGGTTTAGTGGCGGTGGACGAAGTTACTACAAATGTGCATGTCCAAAATGTCCAGCCACCAAGAAGGTTCAAATTTCTTGTGATGGCCAGATAACTGAATCTACATACCGGGAACCACACAACCACCTGCCACCTCAACCTAGCAGGCTTGTGAAATATAGTGGAAATCCATATAGAAATTTAAATCATCAGGGAGGGGCAGAATTGACAAAGGAAGGTCATGCAGGGAATTTGAACAAATCCGAAGGTGCACCTGCTGATACGTTGTCACTGAATGATAAGAATTTTAGCCAAGTTACCGCTGAACATATGTCAAGAGGACCAGGTGAAAGTGAGAATGTAAGTGATTCTGAAAGTATAGTTGTTGATGGAAGGGATGAAGATGAACCTGAAACAGAGAAAAGGTAAATCTCTTTACCAAACCTGCTAGGGCAATTACCAAGTTGGTTTAAAATTAGGATAGAAAAAATAGAGTTATAGAGGAATTAAGGGAAGGATTAATGGTGTAATAGCCGACCTCTCATGGTATTTATAAATATCATGCAATGAGGCTAGCTGTCAAAGTCCCATAAATGTAAAGATATATTTCCTCAATCAAGAAAATAAAATCTGCTAATATTCTGAGGAAGGCCATGATGTAAACTGATCATATAGTAATATATATATAGTGCATGCATATCTCAAGTGTCTCCTATATATTGCTTTGAGCTAATTGTAGGGTCGGAATCCTAAACTGGTCGTTCCTACATATCTTAAATAGCACAAACTGTAGAAACTGCTTATTTTATCTTTTCCCACAAGTACATAACTACAAAGAAGTAGTTCTTTTCTTATCCAAGCTGCCAGCAATATCTAATACAACTTTGGCATGATAGCTACTATATATTTCCCATGACGTACAAAATTTATGGGCTGCGTTTAAAACTTGTTGCAGTTCTGACTTAACACCTGCTGGGGTTGCAATGGATGATGAGACTGCAATGGGTGATGACACAAAAATGAGCATGGTGATTAGTTCTAGAAGAAAAAAACCCCATCGGTGGAAAATACTCGGCAGCGGTCCAACAATTCCCTCAACAGACAAAAATTGGATGATAGAGGAAGTTGATGGCTTTAGAAGCATAGCACGGTATTGGAACAGAAGTAAGGACGTCTTAAACCTACTCATGTCATTTCCCATAAAATTGGAAGGAGTTGAGGTTGACTTTCCCCTGCTCTTGGATAACTTCATCAAGCTAAACAGGATGATAGAAAAGTTATTGCACGCAATTTCAGAGGACGATATGGCTGAGGTCACTAATTTGGGAGAGCTAATGGGTGACACTCGTGTGGTACTGGAGGATGTCATATTTTGTTTGGCCAAGTATGATGATGACATCAACCTCTATTTTGATAAGTGCATCCGCGAATATGCACTAGTAGAAGAACATTATAAATGCGTAATTGATTCTGTTATTCGCCAAATTTTAAAATGTTTGGAGCGGGGGCAAATTAAGGTGATAAGTATTTATGGTGCAAATGCAAAGGAAGTAACAAGAGCCTTGGAACGGTTATGGGAGATAAGGAACATGTTTCAAGTGGCCATCCAGGTTTCTGTCATTCGTGATCACACCATAAGTGAGATCCGAAATGGCATTGCAGAAAAGATACACAGGCTTGTAGGGACTGATATTTCACTCCCACTAGAGGCATCACTTAAACCTTACAAATTTTTACTACTTCTGCACTGCACATATTTGAGGACAGATCTACATGACTTGAAAATCCCTGAGCATGGATCATTGGTGCTTGCATCTTTGGAAAGGTATGATCTCAATATGATAACCACAGAGAACGGCAGGCTGGTGAATGTTGAGATCAGGATGGAAGATCACCTGCTACCATGGGTATTGCTCTGGAACAACGTGAGTTATAGGTCTTTGGAAATCAAAAAACTAGGCACCCAATTGATTTAAGCGTGTCACAGCCATTTACTTGCTATTATTCTACTTACAAGGGCTTTAAAATCTGAATATGATGTTGGAGTCTGGAAACTAGCACTTCAAGAATTACAGTCATTGCCCAAGTCATCCTCTGCAGTGGGAGGTATTAATGAAGTTATGGTTTGTGCCTTAAAATTTATTTGGGAACGCAAGGGCATTGTCACGAAACATTGCATTAAACAGTGTACTTCAGCCACCCAGGACGGAGAAATCAACATATTTTCGTTAGTGGACTGTTGGTTGGAGAATGATTTGGTAAAATCCAAAGAAGAATGATATGTTGTTGTTGGCAATCTTATTGAGTCCTTCTTATTGCATAAGGTCGGCAAAGATTGTGTTTGAATGCAAAGAGAAACTAGAGATGCCTTCTGAGTCGGTTCATACCTCGATTACATCCCCTGTATCTTATGCAAGAGGGTTTTAGGATTATCAAAGGCGCCAAAGGTTGACGAGTGGGATGCCAAGAAGATAAACCTGAGCAATAATCACCTGTCAGAGCTGCCACAGAAACCAAACTGCCATTCTCTAAAAAATTGTTCTTGCAAAATAACCGTGATCTTATGCTAATTCCTCCTTCATTCTTTGAATGTATGTCCAGGCTCCTAATTCTAGATTTGTCACATACCAGCATACAGTCTTTGTCCAGCATCTATTACTGAATTAGTTTCCCTCCAAGAATTGCTTTTGAGGGATTATGAACTCTTTACAAAATTGCCAAGTAAAATTGGATTACTTCAGACACTCGAGGTGATTGATCTTAAAGGAACTGAGATTATGTATCTACCCAAGGAACTCTTAAAAGCTCAGCAGTTGACCTGCTTCAAATTATCTCCCTATGGATATGGAGAATACTATAGAGAGAGTAAGCAGATAAGCAAAAGAATTTCTAAAGGTTTATTAGTAGGCTTCAATTAGTTGGAAGCACTTAGCATTGATGTAAATCCCGATGATGAAGAATGGGTTGTTGATATAAAAGATATTGTATATGAGCTCCTTAAACTGAAAAAACTGACAACTCTGAAATTGTATTTGCCTGAAGTTGAACTACCGAAAGAAATTGTGTCAGTGCAAAATTTCAAATTTATTGTTGCCCATCACAAGTAGCGCATTGTATTTTGTCTACCACATGAAGTTACAGAAGAGTTTGAGAAGCAAAAAAATTACTTAAAATATATAAATGGCAAGTGCATACCAACTGAGGTCCAAAACACACTCAGTCGTACTGGTGTTTTTTCCTAGAATGTCATTGGACTGTCAAGAGATTATCTGAATTTGGGAATAAAAATTTGGTCAAGCTAAAATTCTGCTTGTTGGTTGAATGCAATGAGTTTCAAACCATTATAGATGGAGAAGAATCTAATAAATATGAGTCAACCGTTGACAGAAAATCGGTCCTGGAATTGCTAGAATACCTGAGTGCTCATTGCATGATGAGTTTGAGGAGCATTTGGGAAGGTCCCATTGGTAAGGGGAGTTTCTACAAACTGAACTATTTGGCCTTGCACGATTTCCCCAATTTGAGTACCATCTTTTCACTCAGTTTGCTTGGTAATCTGTTCAACCTGGAAGAGCTCACTATTGAAGATTGCCTCGGAATTAAGAGCCTAATAAGTCAAAAGTCTTCCAACTTTGAATCAAGTCAAGTTCTCCCAAGTTTGAAAAAGATATCACTTCTTGATCTGCTCGAGTTGGTTAGCAATTCCAGTGGTTTTTGTATTGCGCCGATGTTAGAAAGGATTATCATCTATGCTTGCCTGATGCTTGAAGGTCTTTATCTGGTGGAGTTGTCCAGCAATTGTTTGGATATTTACCTGCCATTATTCTACTTGCAAGGGTTTTAAAATCTGAATATGATGTTAGAGTCTGGAAACTAGCACTTCAAGAATTACAGTCATTGCCCAAGTCGTCCTCTACAAAGGGAGGTATTAATGAAGTTATGGTTTGTGCCTTAAAATTTATTTAGGAACGCAAGGGCATTGTCAAGAAAAATTACATTAAACAGTGTACTTCAGCCACCCAAGATGGAGAAATCAACATATTTTGGTAAGTGGCCTGTTGGATGGAGAATGATTTGGTAAAATCTAAAAAAGAAGGATATGTTGTTGTTGGTAATCTTATTGAGTCCTTCTTATTGCATAAGGTCGGCAAAGATTGAGTTCGAATACAAAGAGAAACTAGAGATGCCTTTCTGAGTCAGTTCATACCTCGATTACATCCCCTGTATCTTATGCAAGAGGGTTTAGGATAATCAAATGTGCCAAAAGTTGACGAGTGGGATGCTAAGGAGATAAACTTGAGCAATAATCACCTGTCAGAGCTGCCACAGAAACCAAACTGTCGTTCTCTAGAAAAATTGTTCTTGCAAAATAACCGTGATCTTATGCTAATTCCTCCCCCCGTCTTTGAATGTATGTCCAGGCTCCTAATTTTAGATTTGTCATATACCAGCATACAGAATTTTCCATCATCTATTACTGAATTAGTTTCCCTCCAAGAATTGCTTTTGAGGGGTTGTGAACTCTTTACAGAATTGCTAAGTGAAATTGGATTACTTCAAACACTCAAGGTGCTTTATCTTGAAGGAACTAAGATTATGTATCTACCCGAGGAACTCTTAAAAGCTCAGCAGTTGACCTGCTTCAAAGTATCTTTTTATGGATATGGCGAATATTGCAGAGAGAGCAAGCAGATAAGCAAAAGAATTCCTAAAGGTTTATTTGCAGACTTCAATTGGTTGAAAGCACTTAGAAATGATGTAAATCCCGATGATGAAGAGTGGGTTGTTGATATAAAAGATATTGTATATGAGCTGCTTAAACTGAAAAGACTGACAACTCTGAAATTGTATTTGCCTGAAGTTGAACTACTGAAAGATATTGCGTCAGTGCAAAATTTCAAATTTATTGTTGGCCATCACAACCAGCGCATCGTATCTAGTCTACCATATGAAGTTACAGAAGAGTTTGAGAAGCCAAAAAATTACTTAAGATATATAAATGGCAAGGGCATACCAACTGAGGTCCGGAACACACTCAGTCGTACTGGTGTTTTTTTCATAGAACGTCATTAGGCTGTCAAGAGATTATCTGAATTTGGGAACAAAAATTTGGTCAAGCTAAAATTCTGCTTGTTGGTTGAATGCAATGAGTTTCAAACCATTATAGATAGAGAAGAATCCAATAAATATGAGTCAACCGTTGACAGAAAATCGGTACTGGAATTGCTAGAATACCTGGGTGTTATTTGCATGATGAGTTTGAGGAGCATTTAGGAAGGTCCCATTGGTAAGGGGAGTCTCTCCAAACTGAAGTTTTTGGCCTTGCACGATTGCCCCAATTTGTGTACCATTTTTTCACTCAGCTTGCTTGGTAATCTGTTCAACCTGGAGAAGCTCACTGTTGATGATTGCCCCGAAATTAAGAGCCTAATAAGTCAAGAATCTTCCAGCTTTGAATTAAATCAAGTTCTCCCGAGTTTGAAAAGGATATCACTTCTTGAACTACCCGAGTTGGCCAGCATTTCCAGTGGTTTTTGTATTGCACTGATGTTAGAAAAGATTATCATCTATGCTTGCCCGATGCTTGAAGGTCTTTCTTCTGCAGAGCTGTCCAGCGATTGATTGGACATTTACTTGCCATTATTCTATTTGCAAGGGCTTTAAAATCTGAATATGATGTTAGAGTCTGGAAACTAGCACTTCAAGAATTACAGTCATTGCCCAAGTTGTTCTCTACAGTGGGAGTTATTATAGAAGTTATGGTTTATGCCTTAAAATTTAGTTGCAAACGCAAGGGAATTGTCATAAAACATTGCATTAAATAGTGTACTTCAGCCACCCAGGATGGAGAAATCAACATATTTTGGTTAGTGGCCTGTTGGATGGAGAATGATTTGGTAAAATCCGAAGAAGAGGGATATGTTGTTGTTGGTAATCTTATTAAGTCCTTCTTATTGCATAAGGTCGGCAAAGATTGTGTTCGAATGCAAAGAGAAACTAGAGATGTCTTTCTGAGTTGATGCATACCTCGATTACATCCCCTGTATCTTATACAAGGGGGTTTAGGATTATCAAAGGCGCCAAAGGTTGATGAGTGGGATGCCAAGGAGATAAACCTGAGCAATAATCACCTGTCAGAGCTGCCACATAAACCAAACTACCGTTCTCTAGAAAAATTGTTCTTGCAAAATAACCGTGATCTTATGCTAATTCCTCCCTACATCTTTGAATGTATGTCCAGGCTCCTAATTCAAGATTTGTCATATACCAGCATACAGACTTTTCCAACATCTATTACTAAATTAGTTTCCCTTCGAGAATTGTTTTTGAGATGTTGTGAACTATTTACAGAATTGTAAAGTGAAATTGGATTATTTCAGACACTTGAGGTGCTTGATCTTGAAGGAACTGAGATTATGTATCTACTCGAGAAACTCTTAAAAGCTCAGCAGTTGACCTGCTTCAAAGTATCTCATAATGGATATAGAGAATACTATAGAGAGAGCAAGCAGATACGCAAAAGAATTCCTAAAGTTTTATTTGCAGGCTTCAGTTGGTTGGAAGCCCTTAGCATTGATGTAAATCCTGATGATGAAGAATAGGTTGCTGATGTAAAAGATATTGTATATGAGCTGCTTAAATTGAAAGGCTGACAACTTTGAAATTGTATTTGCCTGAAGTTAAACTACTGAAAGAAATTGCGTCAGTGCAAAATTTCAAATTTATTGTTGGCCATCACAAGCCGCGCATCGTATTTTGTCTACCACATGAAGTTATAGAAGAGTTTGAGAAGCACGAAAATTACTTAAAATATATAAATGGCAAAGGCATACCAACTGAGGTCCAAAACACACTCAGTTGTACTGGTGTTTTTTTCGTAGAACGTCATTGGGCTGTCAAGAAATTATCTAAATTGGGGAACAAAAATTTGGTCAAGCAAAAATTCTACTTGTTGGTTGAATGCAATGAGCTTCAAACCATTATTGATGGAGAAGAATCCAATAAATATAAGTCAACTGTTGATAGAAAATCGTTACTGGAATTGCTAAAAAACATAGAAGTTCATTGCAAGATGAGTTTGAGGAGTATTTGGGAAGGTCCCGTTGGTAAGGAGAGTCTCTCCAAACTGAAGTATTTGGCCTTGTACGATTGCCCCAATTTGAGTACCATTTTTTCGCTCAGTTTGCCTGGTAATATGTTCAACCCGGAAGAGCTTACTTTTGAAGATTGCCCCGAAACTTAGAGCCTAATAAGTCAACAAATCTTTCAGCTTTGAATCAAGTCAAGTTCCCCCAGGTTTGAAAAAGATATCACTTCTTGACCTGCCCGAGTTGGTTAGCATTTCCAGTGGTTTTTGTATTGCACTGATGTTAAAAATGATTATTATCTATGCTTACCAGATGCTTGAAGGTCTTTCTCCTGTGGAGCTGTCCAGCGATTGTTTGGACATTTACATGCCATCATTCTACTTGCAAGGGCTTTAAAATCTGAATATGATGCTGGAGTCTGGAAACTAGCACTTCAAGAATTACTGTCATTTCCCAAGTCGTCCTCTGCAGTGGGAGGTATTAATGAAGTTATGGTTTGTGCCTTTAAGTTTATTTGGGAATGCAAGGGCATTGTCACGAAACATTGCATTAAACAATGTACTTCAGCCACCCAGGATGGAGAAATCAACATATTTTCGTTAGTGGCCTGTTAGTTGGAGAATGATTTGGTAAAATCCAAAGAAGAAGGATATGTTGTTGTTAGTAATCTTATTGAGTCCTTCTTATTGCATAAGGTTGGCAAAGATTGTGTTTGAACGCAAAGAGAAACTAGAGATGTCCTTCTGAGTCAGTTCACACCTGGATTACATCCCACGTATCTTATGCAAGAGGGTTTACGATTATGAAAGGTGCCAAAGATTGACGAGTGGGATGCCAAGAAGATAAACCTGAGCGATAATCACCTGTCAGAGCTGCCACAGAAACCAAACTGCTGTTATCTAGAAAAATTATTCTTGCAAAATAACCGTGATCTTATGCTAATTCTTCCCTCATTCGTTGAATGTATGTCCAGGCTCCTAATTCTAGATTTGTCATATACCAGCATACAGTCTTTTCCAGCATCTATTACTGAATTAGTTTCCCCCCAAGAATTGCTTTTGAGGGGTTGTGAACTCTTTACAGAATTGCCAAGTGAAATTTGATTACTTCAGACACTCAAGGTGCTTGATCTTGAAGGAACTGAGATTATGTATCTACCCGAGGACTCTTAAAAGCTCAGCAATTGACCTGCTTCAAAGTATCACTTTATAGATATGGAGAATACTACAGAGAGAGCAAGCAGATACGCAAAAGAATTCCTAAAGATTTATTTGCAGGCTTCAGTTGGTTGGAAGCACTTAGCATTGATGTAAATCCCGATGATGAAGAATGGGTTGCTGATGTAAAAGATATTGTATATGAACTGCTTAAACTGAAAAGGCTGACAAGTCTGAAATTGTATTTGCCTGAAGTTGAACTGCCGAAAGAAATTGCGTCAGTGCAAAATTTCAAATTTATTGTTGGCCATCACAAGCCGCGCATCGTATCTTGTCTTCCTCATGAAGTTACAGAAGAGTTTGAGAAGCAAGAAAATTACTTAAAATATATAAATGGCAAAGGCATACCAACTGAGGTACAGAACACACTCAGTCGTACTGGTGTTTTTTTCGTAGAACGTCATTGGGCTGTCAAGAAATTATCTGAATTTGGGAACAAAAATTTGGTCAAGCTAAAATTCTGCTTGTTGGTTGAATGCAATGAGCTTCAAACCATTATTGATGGAGAAGAATCCAATAAATATAAGTCAGTTGTTTATAGAAATTGTTACTGGAATTGCTAGAAAACGTAAAAGTTCATTGCAAAATGAGTTTGAGGAGTATTTGGGAAGGTCCCGTTGGTAAGGGGAGTCTCTCCAAACTAAAGTATTTGGCCTTGCACGATTGCCCCAATTTGAGTACCATTTTTTCGCTCAGCTTGCCTAGTAATATGTTCAACCCGGAAGAACTTACTGTTGAAGATTGCCCCGAAACTCAGAGCCTAATAAGTCAACAAATCTTTCAGCTTTGACTTCAAGTTCTCCCAAGTTTGAAAAAGATATCACTCCTTGACCTGCCCGAGTTGGTTAGCATTTCCAGTGGTTTTTGTATTGCATTGATGTTAGAAAGGATTATTATCTATGCTTGCCAGATACGTGAAGGTCTTTCTCCTGCGGAGCTGTCCAGCGATTGTTTGGACATTTACCTGCCATCATTCTACTTGCAAGGGCTTTAAAATCTGAATATGATGCTGGAGTCTGGAAACTAGCACTTCAAGAATTAC
>JAVXUM010144584.1:0-16246 GCA_035590655.1 Pouteria glomerata | reverse complement strand
TTCCCATGGCTCTTGGGAAAGAACGGCCGCAGCCGCTCGATCTGCTCATTCGTCAGCCAAAACAGGTCGCTCATTTCGGTCTCCCTGCGGAGCCTGATCAGATTGCGACACTCACATCAATGGGTCCTGACCCTAAGCTGGCATGTAAGCCATTCTTGATTGGGCCATATGAATCGCAGCGGCTAGCTCATCCTTAAAGCGCTGGCGATCGAACGTCGCAGCATGATCTCGGAGTATTTGGTTATCAAAGCAAATATCGCCACGTTCGATACGGGCAACGGCTTCCAAGAGGGATTCAACATTCTGGTGGTTGAACAACAGTCCGGTTGACTCATCAGATACAGTATCGAGTACGCCACCCCGGCCGTAAGCGATTACGGGTGCGCCAGCAGCCATTGCCTCAACTGGAACAATCCCAAAATCTTCCACACCGGGGAAAATCAGTCCACGGCATCGCTCAAGATGATCCTTTACCACATCGAACGGTTGGTGACCAAGAAATTTTATGTTCGGCCCGGCGGCGCGTCGCAATTCGTCTAACATTTCACCTTCGCCAATCACCACCAACGGTAGTCCGGTACGGTTGAACGCTTCCACCGCCAGTTCCGCACGTTTATAGCGCACGAGTTGACCGAGGCAGAGGTAAAAGTCCTCGCGTGGGCGACGATGATCAAATGCCGCGACATCAACTGGCGGCCAGATGACCTGTGCGTCACGACGGTAGAATTTGGCGATCCGCTGCGCGATGAATCGAGAATTGGCAATGAAATGGTCGACCCGGTCGGCCGAGCATCGGTCCCATACCCGTAACCAATGGGCGATCAGTGGGAAAAGGTGGCGGATCAACCATCCTGATTCCTTCAGGTACGGCTGATACATGTCCCAGATGTAACGCATCGGCGAATGGCAATAGCACAGATGCAGGGCATCTGGCCGAGTCAGTACTCCTTTGGATGGGCCAGATTCGCTGCTGATGATCAGGTCGTACTCAGTGAGATCCCACTGCTCTGCAGCTAGCGGCATCAGCGGCATGTACCGCTTGTAATGCTTGCGGGCACCGGGCAGTCGACCGACGAACGACTGGATGATCCGTCCACGGAAACCCGGACCGAGCGTGCGGCGCACCAGTTCCTCGTCGCAGACCTGCACGTACAGATCGGCGTCGGGATACATCTCCAGGATGGTGGCAAGCACCGCCTCGCCGCCGCGATTGCTCAACCACCAATAATGGACGACCGCTACCTTCACAATTGATCCCCCGTACCGACGATCGCCTGAAGCGTCGCTTCCGCACAATGATGCCAGCTGTAGCGCTTGGCCTGAGCATAGCCTGCGGCACGCAATGCCGAAGCATGGGCCGGATCGTCCAGTACCCCCTCGACTGCAGCGACGATGCTGTCGATGTTGGCAGGGTCGCAATAGCGGGCAGCATCGTCGCATCGCTCGCGAAGCGAGGGAATGTCCCCCGCGATCACCGGACAGCCGCATCCCATCGCCTCGATCGGCGGCAGCGGCGACGCTTCGTAGAACGAGGGGAACAGGAAACAATGCGCCGAGCGATACGCCGCCAGCAACTGATCCCAGTCGTTCACCTGCCCCGCGAAGCGAATGTGGTCGCGCAGGTCGTTGGGCACGCTCGACAGCGTTTCCGTCAGGCCCTGCGGTACGCCGCCGATGAAGACGAAACGCGTGCCACGGGTACGCGCCAGGCGGATGGCGGCGGCCAGCATGCCGGGGAAGTTCTTCCGCTTCGACAGCGACCCGACATACAGCACCGTCGGATCGGCCGCCGGATCGGGCGTCTGTTCGTCGATGCCTGTGGGAAGACCGCCGTTCTGGATCGCGATCAGCCGTTCGTCGGCGAAGCGATAATGTTCGAGGATTGCCCGGCGTTCGGATTGCGACACGGTGACGACCCGGTCTGCACGTCGCAGGATTAGCGGGATCAGGCGATTGTAGAGCAGCCGGAAGCCGCGGCTATAGGCTTCGGGGAAATAGCGGTAGGACAGGTCGTGGACGGTGACGACGACCCGCCCCCTGCCTAGCAGCGATGCGACCGGAGCGGTATTGCCCGGACAGAACAGCACCGCGCGCCCGACATGGCGAGGCAGATCGAGTTGTTCCCACGCATGACCCTGACGCTGCCCGACGCTTTCGTGGCGGATGTTGCGCAGGGCCGGAACGCTGCCGCGATCGATCGACGGGGTAAGTAGGCGGACGCGCAGTTCGGGCCGGCTGTCGAGTAGCGCGTCGAACGCCGGCAGCAGTTCGCGCGCATAGCGCTGGACCCCGGTGATACCCTGGGTCAGGAACCGGCCGTTGATGATGATGTCGGTTGCCATGGTCGTTCCGCTCGCTACGCCCGCCGCTGTTTCTTGGTACGGACATCGGCGATCAGCAGGTCGAGGTTCTCCGCCGATCGCTCCGGGGTCCACCCGGCGATGATGTCGCGCGATGCCCGTCCCATCACCGCCGGATCGGCATCCAGCAGGGAGGCGATGCACGCCGTCAACGCCGCTACGTCACCCGAGGGAAAGACATGACCGTTGACGCCGCTATGCACCAGATCCTCAGCGGCGCCACAGGCATCGCTGACGATCACCGGCAGCCCGGCATCCATCGCTTCGTTGACGACCAGCCCCCAAGGATCGTCGTTCGACGACAGGACCAGTGCGTCGGCCGCAAAATAATAATCGGCCAATGCGTCCGCTTGGCGAAACCCCGGGAAATGGGCCGTCACACCCTGCGCACGGGCATGGGCAGCCAGTTCGTCCTGCAACGGACCGGTACCCATGATGAGCAGGTCGGGTCGCCGATCGGCGGGCAGCGCCGCCGCCGCATCGATGGTCAGATCGATCCGCTTGCGCTCGATCAGATAGCCGCAGCCCATCAATACCGGCCGGTCGCCGACGGGTAGCCCCAATGCCTGTCGGACAGCGCCGCTCGACATGCCTTGCCACCGCGCGCGCGCCGTTGTGATCGGTGCGGCGACATGCGACAATCGCTGATCGCGCAACGGCTTGCCAGGATCCACTCCCAACCGGCTATGGAGATAGCGTGCGGCGGCGGTTCCGTTGGCGAAGAACCCG
Organism: Pouteria glomerata; assembly: GCA_035590655.1. Classification (NCBI taxonomy): domain Eukaryota; kingdom Viridiplantae; phylum Streptophyta; class Magnoliopsida; order Ericales; family Sapotaceae; genus Pouteria; species Pouteria glomerata. The sequence continues at coordinate 13,157 of JAVXUM010144584.1, read as the reverse complement.
TCCGACAACCGAGCCGTCAGCCGCTTGAGCAGCAATGCCGAACGCGGGTCGGTCGCGAAACGTGCCGGGCTGAATCCGTCGAACAGCAGCACCACCGGCTTGCCCATCGTCCGTGCCCATAGCGCCGCCGCAAGATAGCCCGCTTGCTCGAACCCGCCGATCATCAGCATGTCGCAGTCGGCGACCATCCGGCGCAACCCGCGATTGAGCTTGCCATAGCCCGGCACATCGATCCCCGGTGCCAGACGGCGTTCGTTCACCGCGCCACCGACCGGGGCGGTAGCCCATCCCCGACCCTGATCGTCCTGGTCGGTATAGAAGGTGGAGATCGCCACCCCCGGATTGCCCGCCGCCCATGCCGCGATCATCTCGCGGCGATACGGGGTGGGAATGTTGGTCAGATAGGCAAGCCGAAGCGACTGCCCATCCCGGTCATGTGCTGGATCAACCGGCATCGTTCGACGCACGGAGTTCGGCATTGGCCTCGTCTACCATCGCTGCGATCTCCCCGTTCGCGATGGCATCGAAATGCTTGCGATAGAGCTTGTCCCAGTTCTTGCGGACCTGGACTTCCATGCGCTTGCTGTTGAACGCACGCATTCCGCCCAGCCCGATGTCGCGCTGGAAATCGACGTCATAGACGCCGACCTTGTACCCGGCCTGCCAAGCGCGAATGCCATTGTCCATGTCGTCGCACAGGAAGGGCGCGAACGACAGGTCGAACCCGCCGATGTCGAGATACGCCTGCCGCCGGATGAACACCGGCGCACGAACCGCCGACATCGCATAGTAGAAATCGGGAAGGCCCGGCGATGGTTCCTTGCGTGGAAAGCGGCTCGTGCTGTGGACGAAGAGATTGCGGACGAATTCGATATCGCCCTCGATCTCCCACTGCATCTTCTCGGCAATCTCGCCCTCGGTGCGCGGCAGCACCTCGACCGCATGGAAGCCGCCCAGGATCATCAGGTCGGGGAACTGGTCGAATAGTTCCAGCGCCCGTTCGACCCAGCGCCCGTTGGCGGGCAGCTTGTCGTCGTCCTGCAACAGGCACACGATCTCAGCCGGCGAATGGCGGATCGCACGGTCGTATGTGATGATCTCGAACAGGTCGTTCGACCGGAATAGGAAGTGGTTGGGCTCGGTCAGCAGCGCTTGCCATTCGGACGACGCTCCATCGACCGAACCGTCGTCCATCACGATGATCTCGTCGAACCCTGCGGTCTGCAACCCGCGCCACAACATCGGAATATTGGCGCGCTTGTTGAAGAACTGGACGACTGCAGCGACGCGGGGGGCAGAATTATATTTCTGCCCGCTGCGTTTCGCCTTCTGCTCTGCGAGCTGATGCGCAATCTGGCGGCGACGCGGCGCATCGGCGAGGTGGCTGAACAGGCGATACCAGCTACGCGGCCGGGCGAGGTGCCGGGCATAATGGAGAATCTTGTTCAAGGGATCGGTTCCTCGGATAGCGTCGGGCCGGCGGGCGGGGCCGCCGAAGAGGTTACGGACACGTCGAACGGACGGGCTAGGGTATGGCGCAGGACCAGCGGCAACAACCAGCCACTGACCAGCGCGCCGGCAAGGCACAGCGCCATTGCGGTGCCGGCGGCGCCGTATCGCGGGATCAGCAACATCGCGAGGCCGAGCACCGCCAGCCCTTCACCCAGCATAATGCATGCGACCGGCCATAACCGTCCCAGCCCGAACAGAACGGTGGAATGGCAGTGGTTCCACATCCAGATCACGAAATAGGTGCCCAGCAACGCGCTGAGCATTAGATCGACCTGCACCGTAGCTCCGGCCCACAGCGGAATGAGCGTGCTGCCCAGCAAGGCGATGCCGATGGCAACCGATCCGCTGAAGAGCAGCGCCGTCGTCACCAGACGGCGGTATGACGCGACGATCCATTCGCGGTCGCCCCGTACCGCCGCATCGGTGATTGCCGGCCACAAGGGCATGCTGATCATTAGCACCGCGGTCGAGAATAGTTGCAACAGGCGGAACACGACCGCGAACGGCGTGAGCGCCTGTGCGCCGACCGATTGTCCCAACTGCACCAGTGACAGATTGTGCATCAGCAGTACCGCGACCTGCGCCACCCAGAAGGCGATGCTCGATCCCAGCAGCAGCCGGAACGATCCGCGATCGACGAAACGCCAGCGCGGGAACAGATAGGGGCGCGACCGTGCGAGCAGCAGCACAAGGTTTACGCCCTTGCCCAGCGCGATCGCTCCGAACACTGCCAGTGCGAACGCCCAGATCGTCGGCATCCACAACGCGACCCAAAACACCAGCAGCAACGATGCCAGATTGGCGAGAGCGTTCATCATATTGTTGATGAAATCGTCCTGATAGGCCGATCGCGCCGCTTCGCCGGCGCTGAAGATCACCTGTGCCACTAGGAACAGACCGACGACCACTATGCCGGCAACGATCTCGCTGCGATAGCGTTCGACCGGAGGACCGAATATCACGTCCAGATGCGCGGCACCGGCATGATAGCCTAGCAACAGCGCGATGCCGATTAGCCCGGCCATGCCGAAGAGGAAGAACATGGCATTCGAAAAGATGGTGCGTTCGCGTTCGCGCTCGTCGCGGTTCCATGCAAGTGCCAGTTCGCGCGTCAGTCCTGGACCGATACCGAGGCGGCCAAGATCGATCCAGACCAAAGCCGATACCAGCATCGTGTAGAGGCCGAAGCGTTCCGGTCCCAAAGAGCGGACCGCCAGCGGTACCGCCAGAAACTGTACCAGCAATCCGAGCGCCTTCGATCCGGCACTGGTAAAGAAAGCGAGGCGTACCCGTCCAGCCCGGAAGGCCCGGCGCTCGGCATGGACATCGGCTGCATCGATCGTGGCGTCGGCGGGGTCGGACAGCGGAGGAGTCATGCGTTCGCTTCCTGTCCGGCAATATGGTCGATGATCCGATCCCCGAAAACCTGACCAGTCGCAGCGGCGAAATAGCGTGCGCCCGCATTTCCCAAGCGGGCGCGTAGTGTGGCATCGCTGGCGATACGGGCGAGCTGTTCGGTCAGCGCAGTGTCGTTATATTCAGGTGCGGTGAGGCCGAGGTCATGCTGCTGCGTCAAATGCCCGACCAGTCCTTCGGTACCGGCCAGCAACGGCTTGCCCATCTGCCCGGCACGTACCATCGCGCCGCTCGAACAATAGCTGCCGGGATAATAGCACCAGACGATATCGGCCCGCGCAAAGGCCGATGCCTCTTCGGTATCGGTGACGTGGCGAGCGACCTCGACCAGCCTGCCCTGTTGACGTAGCAGCGCGGCATCGCGTCCCTGCAGGACGTCGTGCATCGCCGGATCCTGTACCCCGACCAAGGCGACGACCAAGGATTGGGGGACGCTCGGGTCGGCTGCGCAGCGCAGCAGGCGGTCAATCGCCTTTCGATGATCTACATAGCCATAGGCCAACAGGACCGTGGCGTCGTCGCCGACCGGCAACCAATCGCGCTGCGGCGTGCGGTCGGTGATGTCGGCGGGATCGCAGACGGTGACGATCCGTGGATCGTCGACCTGTGTTGCGAGGAACGGGTCGATACTTAATAGAGTCTGCAACGTCCTCCCGCGCAGCAACCGGCGGTAGGCCCATGCCTCTATGCGATCCTCGCGCCGCAGCGGCACGATCGCGCCGGCACGCGCCAGATGGAACCGCGGCCGGATCACGATCCCGCTCCACGGGATATTGCCGAACGGTCGCCGCCGCATCGCGAAGGGGAACAGGACATAGTCGTCGGCGAAGGGGATATGGACATGATCCACCCCACCTTGCGCCTGTAGCGTCGCCACCGCCTCGCGCAGCCGTCGCGCATAGCCAAATTGCCGCGCCAGCTTGCCCGACAGCGCAAGCGGGCCACGCACCGGATCGGGGTCGGGCACCGTGTGGATCGCGAGCAGGTTTTCGAACGCTTCGCGCATCGTAACAACCGGAGCCGCTTGTGATGCCCCAGGGCACAGGATCAACGTCACGCGAATGCCGCCCCGGCGTGCGATCGCCTCAACGATATAGCGCACGAATACCATGCGATGCCCCGACGGATCGGGTTCGAACAGGGCGACATGACGCACGGGCGGATCAGACATTGTCAAGGCAATCCGGGTTGGCGCGGCAGAGATCATTGTCAGGACGTTCGCGATCCTTTCGGACGTGCAACGCCTGATGGGGGGCTTCGCCTAGTCGCTGGACGATCAGGTTGCAAGCTGGGCGTCGCTAGTTCGTTCCTGCTTCCAGTGTGAATAGAGATGGAAGACGAATGCGAGGGAAATTCCCATAATAAAGCGGTTATAGGGAATCGGCGGTGAATACAGGATGTTCCACACTGAGATCAGTGTCAGCGGCAATACGAAGGCACGGATACCGACCGGTAGGATCGACATCAGCGGGATGACGAACACCGCGCGATAAAACAAGAACGCCCAAAACAATGCTGCGACGACCCCGGACTCGAACGCAGTAGCGAAAAGACTAGAATGGTACAAAATGTTTTGGATGTCGAAGACGTCGTCGGACGAGTAGACCGATAGGTTGATCATCTCGTACAGATAGAGCGACGGATAATTGCCGATCCCGACGCCTAGGAACGGCGCATCGCGGATACCGGACAAATTGACGATGATCTCGGGCCGCCCGCCGAGCAGGATCGAGCCGAACGAACTCTGGAACACAGCGATCCCCGCCGCTTGGCTGCCAAAAAAGCCTTTAATCGCCAGCAACGTATAGAGTTCGGTGAAGCCGTATCCAAGCAGCCCGGCGATCATGATCATCAGCGGTGCGAAGCTTGCGTAGTTGGCCGGCATGCGGACCCGACCGATCACCGCGAGCAACAGCGCCGACACGAAATAGACGCCGCCAACCGAGCGCGATCCGACTAGAAAGCACATGCCAGCATAACCGATCATCAGCAACACGACGATCCAGATCGATGCTTTGCGGTTGCGCCAAGCTAGTGCGTAGGTGGCTATGACACCCACGCCCAGAGGAATACCGATCAGGAACTTGATCGGATTGGTCAGCACGCGTTCTTCGTTTGGATAGAAAAAGTGGAAGCAGATACCGAGCATCGCTCCTACCACCAATGCCATGCGCCCGGTATCCGACGTGTTGCGGATCAGGATGGCATAGCCCGCGATCTCAAGCATTAACAGAACCGGGGAATAGGCTCGTCCCATAAATGCCGCCAAGCCAGACCCATTGACGTAGGTAGACAAAACCATGGCGGCAATGCTGACCGTCAACAACGCTACCGTACCGCGCAACAGCGTGCTGACCGACGGCCAGTATCCAACAAGCAGCCCGGCGGCAACCAAATCGAACAGCGTGACCCGGGCTAGCGGCGCGACCGGTAAGAGCACTGTCAATCCGGCAAGAAAGCAAAGTATCGGGGCGATCGATCGATCGCCCATACCCATGGCCGGTTCGTCCTGGCGGTCAATCTTTGGTCCCATGCCGCTGCGGAAACGAGGCGCCATGGTTAGAAGGCGTTGTTGTGGCGTAGCACGCCAAAGGTTTGCAGGATGATCCAGATGTCGCGCGAAATCGACCAGCGCGACAGATATTCGAGGTCCGCGGTCAGGCGATTGGTCAAATCTTCAGTGCGTTCCGTCGCACCGCGAAACCCCCGAACCTGTGCCAAGCCGGTCAAGCCGGGCTTGATCGAATGGCGGAACCGGTAGCGGTTGTCGACGTCCCAATAGAGCAGGTCGCCCGCCTTAGCCGAAATGGCGTGCGGTCGCGGCCCCACGATGCTCATCGTTCCGTTCAGGACGTTGAGCAACTGGGGCAGTTCGTCAAGACTATAGGCACGGATGAATGCACCGACACGCGTGACCCGACTATCGCCACGACGGGTTAGCTGTGCAGCATCGCGGTCGCATTGGTCCACGTACATGCTGCGAAACTTGAACATGCTAAAAATCCGGTTGTCGCGTCCGATCCGCTCCTGCCGGAAGAATATCGGACCAGCGGAATCCAGTCGGATTGCAACCGCCACGCTAATCAGCACGGGCGACAGAAGCAGCAACGCTGTGCCCGAGAAAATGATATCAAAAACCCGCTTAAAAATCCGCTGACGTAGGTGAAGCGGCTCGACCGATACGACCAGTGTCTGTCGGTCATTGTAGCTGTCGATTCCGAGGATGCCGAGCGGATCATGCTCATCGGTTAGAATTTCACCGTCGACCGACAGGCTCTTGAGGACCGCCGACCACAAGGGATAGCGTGCTTGGGAGCAGGCGACGATCAACCGGTCGGCTTCCCGCACTGCGGTCGCGAACAGGTGATAGTGATAGGGGTCGCTGGTGCTGGGGTCGAAGCCGATCTGCTCGGCGCTTATGATTTGTTCGCTACCCTGCCGGACATATTCGACTCCATCAACGAGCACGACTGTCGTGAAAGGTGTTCCTCCGAGATGGCGTAGCAATGCCTCGCCTACGAATATTCGGACGGTGGCAATCAGTCCAACGCTGACGATGCTTCCCATCGCAAAGACGATACGTGAAAAGTTACTCCCAGCCTTGAGGAAATAAGCTAGGAACAGAACAACTGCCGCACTCCATAAGAAGGACTGTGCAGCGTACACAATACCGGTCCGAGGGTTTGCAAGAACCGCGCCGCTATATGCATTATTATAGGCGGCAAGTAACAGATATATAGGTAGAATACATAAAAGAATAGCCCAGCCATGCGAGCTTTGCCAATCCTTCATGTAAAGGAGGCCTGCGCCGATGAACGCTATCGCCAGACAAACGGCATCGCCCAGCGCAAGTATCATATACCCGCGCAGACGAAGCGCTTCCTTGCCGGACTGCCTGGATTGCACATTGCCGACATTAGGAGCAGGTTGTGGCGTCTGGTTCCCGGGACCATTCGTGGAAAGCATTGTAGAGACCTTGAAAATTCAGTTTTATCGAACCGATTGCTACGACCGGACGGTAGTTTTCATTCGACTTATAAAAAGGTCGGTTGTCTTAATCGTTGGTCAGGTAATTGCCAATGATCGTCACTTCCCACTTGACTTGGCGGGTATTGTTAACTCGGCCTTCTACTCGAGCCGGGGATGACAGTACAAGCACACTCTGTCCGGCAGCAAGCGTGGCGGAGGTCTCGCCACTGTCCGCCCCGGATCGATAGGCGACGGACAGGTGCGATGCCATCGATGCCGGGGCAGGTAGCCCTTCGATCGCGACTGACTGCGGTGCCCCTGCCCCTGCCACAGTCAGATGAATGGCAATATGTACGACATTGCCGATCCGGGTAAATCGTGCATCGCGGACGGTATATCCTGCCGCGCCGGAGCCGATCGTACGTGGCGCAAAGCGTCCTTCCTGATACCAATCAAGGACCTGCGGATCAGGGTCGGGACGGTTGACGAAGCTGAACCCGGTGGTGCGATTACGAATACGCACATTGCCTTGGGTGCGGATGTCGCCTTCAGTAAAATTGTTGATGCCAATGGCGACATCGTTCGTGACCTGCGCACCGCTGTCGGTCAACAACAAGGCGCCGCCGTTCCCGGCGGTGGTGTTTCCTTCCACCGAACATCTGCCGCTGTTCGCGCCGATGACGATCGCATCCCCACCCGACCCGGTGACGGTATTGCCGCATAGTGTACTATACGCTCCGCCATAGACTTTGATACCCATCGCGATAACGGTGCGGCCCATGCCGGACTGGCGGACGGTATTACCGACGCAGCTCGTGTGCGGGGCGAGTTCAATGTTGATACCCGCTTCCCATGACGTCGCGACCGTATTGCCGATTAGCGTCGTGTGTGACACCTGCCCGTTCATTTTTCCGCCGCCGAAGCCGCCTTCGAGGTGCAGACCGTTGTACTGGCCGGTATCGCTAATGCGGTTGCCGAGCGCGATGTTTCCGGTGACGTTCACGTCGCTGGCGGTGAAGGATATGCCCTGCGCGGTATGCTCGACGCGGCAGTTAGCGATGCTGTTGCGGCTGCCGTTGTGGAAATTAATACCGCCGTCGGAAAAGCCAATCACCTGCACACCGGTCACGTCACAGTCGTCGGCATGGACGATCGTGATGCCGCTGCCGTTCACGACGTTGGGCGTGCCACCGGAAAAGCGGACGTCGCCGGCAACCGTCAAATCGCGGATTGAGATACCGTACAGCCGTTTGTTCCGAGTGCCATCGCCACGGATCGCGCTGCTGCGGTCGGTATTGACGAGGTGAAGGACCGCGGCCGAGCCGACCCCGGTCAACCGGACATTGGTGCGAAGTATCAAAGCGCGCCGGATTTGAAAGATTCCGGAGGGCACCAGCAACATACCTCCGCCCCGTGTTGCGATAGTATCGATCGCACGCTGGATCGCATCGGTGTCGTCGGTCCGGTCGTCGCCGATGGCTCCGAAATCAACGAGCGATGGCAGTTCGGATAATTTCCGCTGCACCGTACCGGCGGAGCGGCCATCGCTGATCCGCGCGAAACCGATCAACGACGCGCCAATGGCTGCCCGCAGCCGCGCCAGCGGCGATCCGGATGCGTCCGGCACACCCGGCTCTTGGGTCGCGTCGCTCGACGAGCCGGCAAGCGTTGCCGCGGCCGACGCAGACAAGGTACCGCCGATCATTCGACGACGGGTAAGGGGTAAGCGCATCCTGTTCCTTCCACGGGGGCGCTGTGGGGCGTCTGGTTCTAACGCCCGGCAGTGCTAGGCGGCTCGATCCGCGCGCACCAGATGACGGCAATGGCGAACACGACGCTCATCAACGGCGTACGGAGAGGATAGTCGGTCAAGCTGGCCACCGCGAGGAACAGCACGATCACGCTCCCGAGCCGGGCGAGCAGCGCAGGAATGTCCGACCCTTGCCGGTTCCGCCACGCTGCATATGCGAACATGGTACCTGCACCGACGAGTAGCAGCAGGCCGGGAATGCCGGCGGTCAGCGCCACTTCGAGATATTCGTTATGGGCATGGTTGGAATAGGTGTCGCGGAGCAGAGCGACCGGCTCGTGCGCGCGATAGACCTCGACATAGGAGCCGATGCCCGACCCCCATGGCAGATATTGCGGCACGATCGGCAGGATGCTTTCCCACAGGCGCGGACGCAGATCGGCAGTCGCGCTAGTCATTCTGTCAAAGGCCAGCCCGCGCGAGGTCAGGATGGCGGCGACCGTGACGACCCCTGCCGCACCGATCGCGATCGCTACCTTGATGATGAATGCCCGGCGGGCTTCGATCCGGGCGAGCGGGGCGATTTGCGCCAGTCCGTAGAATAGTGTGACGATGAGCGAGAGCAGCCCGACGAACAGCCCCGCGCGCGATCCGGTGACGATCAGCAGCAGAAGAACGGCAAGCGCGGCGCAGGCGGCGAGGATGCCGATCAATTTGCCGCGGGGACGTGCGTCCCGCTCGATCCGCGCGAGTACCGCGAGCATCGGCAGCATAGCGGCCAGCAGGATCGCCTGATGGTTTTTATTGGCGAACAGGCCGGTCGCCTCGATACCACTTGCATCGCCGGTACGTGTATACAAGTTGAAACGCATCCCCGTCGTCTGCATCAGGCCAAGGATCGCGCTGACGCTCGCCATGACCAGCAGCAGGCGCAGCAGCCAGATATGGTTTTGCCGATCAAGCCCCGCTGCGAGCACCAGTGCGGCCAACGGTACGCTGAGGGCGAACAATGCGTTCAACGTCGTCGAGGGGACTAGGGAAAGCGGCCGCCAGACGGGAGCAATTCCTGCCAGCGTGTCCAGCGCGGCGACAGGGCCATGGCCTGGCAACGCCTGCCAGATTGTAGGAGGCAGCGGGATCAGATGGATTGCCGTCAAACTCGTGATTAGACCCGCCATTCCCAGCGGGACACGAAACGCCCGCCATTGATCGCGTGGCAAGGCGATCAGCCCATAGGCGAGAGCAAGGATCGCTACCGGGCGTAGCAGGAACAGGAACGGCGCGTTGGCACGATAGCTGCCACCGGTAAGGAACGCCAGCGCCAGCAGCACTGCCAGAACCCAGAAGGTTGGCTGGGGGCGGAACGCGCCGGCACGGCGCGCAGGCTTCGCGCTCCTCCGGGGGCGTCCAGCGGAACTGTGCATGACTTGGTTTCTCCATCGTCTGCGGCGAGGCGGATCGCGCAGTTGCTCCTGATCGGCGCAGCGTCTGCCTATGCGAAGCGATCGAATTTTGCCAGAGCGGGGCTATCCGGGGATAACTTTACCATTGCGGCACCTGCTTCTATAGGCGCTTTTGTTTATCCCCGATCACAGATTGTCGGACTGCATGCGTAAGACGTTTAGCACCTTGCTGATTGCCCTCGTGCTGACCGGATGCGCCGGTCGCGCACGTCCGGAACCTTCGGCCGAACTGACGGTCGTGGAGACCAGTGTCCTACCGCCGCCCGACCGCGCCGACCTTACCGCCGCCGACCGCCCTGCGTTGATCGGGCCGCTTGATACGATCCAGGTCGATGTGTTTGGCGTTTCTGAACTGACCCGCGAATTGCAGGTCGACGCCAGCGGGCGTATCTCGATGCCGTTGGTAGGCACGCTTGATGCACGTGGTAAGACGGCGAGCGAACTGGCAGAAATGATCGAAACGTCGCTTCGCGGTCGTTACGTCCGTAATCCACGTGTTACGGTCAACATCCAGAATTCGGTCAGCCAAGTCGTAACGGTCGATGGTCAGGTCGTTGAACCCGGTCTCTATCCTGTCACTAACCAAATGACGTTGATGCGGGTTGTCGCCTCGGCCAAGGGCTTATCTGAATTCGCGCGTCAAGACGATGTTGTCATTCTACGTACCGTCGGCAATCAGCGAATGGCAGGATTGTACAATATTGGTGCCATTCGGCGCGGTGCTTATGTCGATCCCCCCATCTACGCCAATGACGTGGTGGTAGTTGGTGATTCACCACAACGTCGTATCTTCCGTGACGTGGTTTCGCTGGCACCTCTGCTGGCCGCGCCGCTCATCGCTATCTTGCAATAAGGCGTTTCGCTCTTATGAACCCCGCATTGCCGATCCCGTCCACGTCCGTTCCGATAAGGGATCGCAACGTTCGTCCGCTAGAGGTGGGACCATCCGAGAACGAAAAAATCTCGATCATCCGCCAGTATCTGCGCATTGCGTTGCGCTGGCGCTACGTCATCATCGGCGCGATCGTCGCCAGCATGCTGATCGGGCTGGTCATTACCTTGCTGATGACCCCGCGCTATACCGCCACCACAACGATCGAGATCGCACGTGAATCCAATCGCGTCACCAATTTCCAGGGGGTCGATCGTGAGGCGAGCATCGCCGATCAGGAATTTTACCAAACTCAATATGGATTGTTGAAGGCGCGTTCGCTGGCCGAGCGGGTCGCGAATGAATTGCGCCTAGTGAACGATCCGGCGTTTTTCGAGATGTTCAACGTCGGCGGTGACACCAATCCGGCGTTCAACTTAGTCAACGGTCGCTACCCAGCCAATGGACGCGCCGAACGGTTGCGCGCTGCAGGTGATGTGTTGCTGAAGCATGTTAGCGTCGAGCCGGAACGTCTTTCCCGACTGGTGAACGTCGGTTTTGAGAGTCCTGATCCGGTCTTGTCGGCAAAGGTCTCCAACGCTTGGGCTGATAATTTCATCCGCACCAATCTCGAGCGCAAGGTACAGGCGACCGCCTATGGCCGTGACGTGCTCCAGCGGCAGTTGGTTCAGCTTAAAGAGCGGCTCGACCAGTCGCAGCGGCAACTCGTCGATTATGCGTCGAATGAGCGTATTATCAATCTGCCTGGTCAAGGCGAAGGCAGCGCAGAGCGACCCATTGTTGCGGACGATCTTGCAACGTTGAACTCGGCGCTTTCCAAGGCAACGGCAGACCGAATCGAAGCTGAAGCGCGCTTCCGTCAAACGGGACGTGCTGGTGCCTCCGCATCGGCGCTAGTCAACCCGGCAATCAACAGTCTGCGGCAGCGCCGCGCCGAACTCGCGGCCGATTATCAGCGGATGATGACGCAGTTCGAACCGGGTTACCCAGCCGCACAAGCGTTACGCTCGCAAATTCAGGAATTGGATCAGAGCATTGCGCGCGAGGAACAACGCGTAACCGGTTCGCTTGATGCCGATTACCGGCAAGCATTGCAGCGTGAGCAGCAATTGCAGGCGCGTGTGGAAGAACTCAAGTCGCGGTACATCGATGTTCGCCGACGCAGTATCCAATACAATATCTACCAACAGGAAGTGGATTCTAACCGGGCATTATATGATGGCTTACTTAACCGCTTCAAGGAAATTGGCGTTGCCGGTGGTGTAGGTGTTAACAACATCTCGATCGTTGATCGAGCCGACATTCCACAGAAGCCTTCTAGCCCGCGTATGTTGCTAAACCTAGCACTAGCGTTAGTGGCTGGTGCGCTCATCGGAGCGGGTCTCGCGCTTGCGCTCGAGCAGATGGACGAATCTATCGCTGACCCAAGTGAGATCGAGCGCCGGCTCGGTTTGCCCCTTTTGGGATCTGTGCCCAAGGTATCGGATACGACCCCGCGAGAAGCGTTGCTCAACCGCAAGTCCGATTTGGTCGATGCGTATCTGGCGATACACACCAACCTGCGTTTCACGACCGAGCATGGGGTCCCGCGTTCGCTGGCGGTTACTTCGACACGGCCGGCCGAGGGTAAGTCGACGACAGCGCTTGCATTGGCCACGATGCTGGCCCGTGAGGGACGCCGTGTCATTCTCGTCGATGGCGATATGCGCGCTCCTTCCGTGCATGCACTGGGCGGCGTCACGCATAATCAAGGGCTCAGCAATTTCCTGTCGGGCGATAACGATATTGAGCGGCTTATCTTCCGAATGGATGATCTCAACATTTCCGCAATGACGGCGGGACCGGTTCCGCCGAATGCGGCAGAATTGCTGACCGGCAGCCGCACTGACATCATGCGTGTTGCCAACACCTTCATATACCACGTTGGTGGCATCCGGAGTGAAGCCAGTTTCCTGGCTGGCCCACACAATGGTACCCTTGGCATCCAGATCCGTGCTGGCTGCATGCGTGAGTCGGAAGCCCGTAGCGGTAGCTGTAACAACTGGGCTGCCAGGCAGTGCTGGTGCTGGGTTGCGGCTGCTGGCCACCACAGCTTCACCAAAGTTGCCCTCTACGTCCAGTCCACGAATCTGCACACGCAGGTTGCGGCTGGGCT
>JAVXUM010144524.1:0-16265 GCA_035590655.1 Pouteria glomerata | reverse complement strand
CCACACTTAGGAAAATAAAAGAAATAAAGCATCACAACTCAAAAATTTTCACCTCATAGCCTCAATGGATTCAAATTTACAACCTTTCCATTTATACCAAAGGTAGGGGTATCACATTTATAATCCAAATTAGGTGGGTTAACAACTTAGCAATGAGGTATGATCCAACTATTGGACAATTTAAGTAAACAGGTTCAAGTTTTAGTTTTCTGAAGGTTCATGGACGCCCATATGGAGCACGGGCACCCCACATATGGTCATGGGCACCCCACATGTGGTCATGGATGCCCCTTTACTTCTTAGCACAGCTATCTTCTATATTTGACCCAAAAATGCTAGTTCTGGATTTCAAATCTTTGCCCTATTCCATATATAGTCAAAAACAAGGTTTTCTAAATATGTTCTAGTGTCAAAAAAATTCCAAAAACCAATAAAAACTAGCTCTTATCATCACATCCCTTCTATTTTGAAATCTAAGTTTAAATCTCTCAACTCACTTACATAACCTTATTTTCTTCATGATATCTCTTCTTATACTACCGTACTTTTAATTAATTCTCACAAAGTTATATTCTTTACTCCTTTAAATTTATATACACTAAAAGAAGTTACGAACTCCCTACCTCAACTTGAGCAAAAAAAAGTAAAAAGATGGTGAACTTTGAACTCTTGGTTTCCAACTTTTGATAGCTCTAACTCTCCATTCTTCAATTCTTCCTTCTTTGATCCCAATCATCCACAACACCATAGAAAAATAAAACCCTAAATTACACTATAAGATATTAACTTATAAATAACTTAGGGTTGGATCAAAATAGGAGGAACTTACCAAGATCAAGATTCTATTAAACTCTTCCTAGTTTTTTTTTTTTTCCAAGCTTCTTCTTTTTCATTTCTTCTTTTTACCTGGTTGTTCTTCTTCTCAACACCCAATTTCTCTTTCTCTCTCTTCTCTTCCACTCACATAGACATATATATTTATTATTTAATGTTTTCTACAGATATGGAAGCCTCCCTATACCCTTAGTACGTTTATAAGGACAAAGAAGTAAGGCCACCACAGTTCAAGCCATAGTTTATTTGACAAGTCACCTTTTGTACAAGTGGGGCACCCCACATGTATCATGCGCACCCCACAAGGCCACGGGCTCGCCACCTTAACTCAGATAGGCGCCCACTGAGAGCTGAAATACTTGGATTCTCAAAGACATTTCATCGAACAGCTGGAAGAGTTCACCATGGGCGCCTCACATCATCATGGGCACCCTTCATCAACATAATATCACACCAAAAACATGTTTAAAATCATGAATTTATATCCATACTAAAATCTAGGATATTATAACTCATAACTCTAATTGATACAACTTTTTTTAGGTTGAAGTTGAAGATTGAATCTACTATCTGAACACGTTGTCGAGTTATTTGGATAGCAATAACTGTTATTACGTGATAAAGATTAGGTTTAGGGTTTCGTGTCATACATTTAAATATTTATTTTGTAGTAGTAGCCATAGGCTTTTCTCTATATTATTTCAAATTTAGTTTTTTATTAAAATAGATTAGTTTAGAGAGCAATTGTAGATAGTTTTCATTCAAGTTTGGATACAACTTTGATTACACAACAATTTTTCAATACAAGTTATAGTGTTTAATCTATAGAGTTTGCTTTCTTATCTCTCTCTTTTATTTTATGTTTTATCTATGGTTTTAACGTGATAGTGTAGATTTATACTTGATTCAACCAATCCATGATGGGTCGATCCTTATTTAAGTGTTGGATGTGAATGAATCTAACACTATTAGAAAAAGTGTTTTTGGCACAGGGAATACATGGGTGGCACTTTTTGCGGTCACTAGTATATCTTTAGCAATCACTTTTGGCAGTCATTATATTTTGGTCGTAATTTATCTATAGCAAGGATTTATAGTGACGGAAAAATTCGGGAGACCGCTTTTGGCGGTCACTAATAGTATATAGATAACCAATTTAGGTTGCTAATACTGTCATCAAAATTCCGATAGAGCAACTTTTTCTTCCCCTCTTTTTTTTTTTTTTCCCTCCTCTTCACACCTACCCGCCTCTTTTCCTGCAACCTCTATCTATCCGTCCATTTGTTCATCCGTCCATCTGTCAGCCGGTGCTCATCCCACCAATTCGTCATCACCTTGTGCTACCGTGGGTAGGTAAGTTTGTTCTTCTCCTTCCCTACTTCTCATTCTTTCTCTTTATTGCGGGAAGCTAGCGAAGTTTTGTTGATTTTTTTGTTTGTTGATTTTTGCTTGTCGAAGCTTTATCAATCGCTTTTTGTTTGTTATTATTTTTTTTTGCCAAAAGCTAGTTGAAGCTTTATTGGATTTTCCTCCATTTATTCTTATGAGTTAGGTATTTTTTTTAATTTATTTTCTTTTTTAATCAGAAAATTTATATACTGGTTTTGGCTTCTTTTTTGTTCTTGCATGTTGTATTTTTTTGATTTATAAACTGTTCTTTTTTTTTTTGTTCTTGCACAGTGCTGTTTTTTAGGGAGTGTTAAAAAATTTTTACGTTAATTAAATGTTGTTTTTGTTGGATTTTTTTTATGTTAATGAAATGTTGAAAAATTTTTAAATGTCGTATTTAATTATTAGTTCATGATGTAATCTTTTTATATAGTGTTTTCCACTTTTTATTTTATTTTTGTGCAAATGAAATGTTGAGAATCTGATGATGTATTTCTATTTTAATGTTATATTAGTATTGTTGATGTAATATTTATGGTGGATTTGAAGTGAAGAGGTTGAGTTTGTGCGTGGAGAGGTTGAACCAAAAAATATTTAATGGAATTTATAAATGCATGAATGTTTAATTTTTTAAACAACAAAAATATTTTTAATTATTTGTCAAATATAAAAATATTTTTTTGGCTATTGTAAACTATATGGTTGCACTTGGCACAATTAATTCGACATTTTGCTTAAAATTAACTCTTAACAAAAAATAAATTAAGTTTTGCCTGTAAAATTAAAAAGTTATTTTTTGGGGTTAACAAAAAGTGATTTGATTTCAGATTAAAATTTTTAAATTTAAAGTGGAATAATAGACACTAACATAATTTCGGATTGGTTTTCTTCAATATATATTTAGTTAATTTTCTTCAATATATATTTTAAAATATTTAAAATATGTTAAAACTCCTAATGTCTATGACTTGTGAATGATTTTGAATTAAAAAAATAGAGTAAAATCTTTTTTGAAAGATAAATTTATAATAATAAGTGCAATATAGTAATATTAATTTATCATAAAAATACAATTTATTTTTATTAGTTAAATTATTAGTAATATACGAATAGCCTGTAATATTAATAGTAATGTAAATTTATAATAAATTTAATAATAATAGTAATATTAATGTTAGAATAAAATGAATATTAATAACAATAGCTAATATTAATAGTAATTTGTGATTTTTGAGTAGTTAAATTATAGTAATACACAAACTAAAATACAAAAATAATAGCCAATTTATTTGAGTATTAACTTTTTCTTTTCAATTTTGAATTACAAAAATTTAAAATTAAAATAATAAACACAGACTCATAATTAAAAATTTAATAATAATTCAAATACTTATGATAATATTAACAATTATTGAAATAATATTATAATGAAAATGAAAAATTTAATAATATATTGTAAAATTTGTATGTTAGGGTTCTTGTTTTTCTAAATCTATCTTTTAATATTTTCAAAACCTTTGAAAACTTATGTGGTTGATTATATTTCTTTGAAATCACTGATAAGTACATATGATTAGAACTTTCTTAACACTTTGAAAATATGGGAAACGATTCTAGACTTGTTATCTGATTTTCTTTATTTTGTTTTCAAAACATTCAAAAATTTATAATCTCGATCATATTTTGTTGAAATCTTTGTTGACGTTGCTTGATTAAAACATTCTTTATAGCTTGAAATCAAAGAGGAGATTTCTAGACCAAAGATTATTTTTAATATGAAATCTCTCGATTTTATTTATCCTAAATATGATTTTAAAACTGTGTTTTGGATTACTTGTTTTAACAATAAAATCTTTCCGATTTACTTTTCTTAAACATGAGCTATAAACTAAGATAAAAATCATATTTAACATGAGAAGAAGATATCTGCCTGGATTTGTAAGTTAGATTAAGTTCTTTTTAGTATAATTACCCGTAATTTTATTTTGTTTATTTATTAGTTATATGATTAACTCTTTTGAAACCTAAAATTAATTTTATTTTATTATTTTAAAAAGAGAACAACATGTTAGAAAAACTTAGATACCCTAGGTTTCATCTCAAAGTTTCTTACGGATACGATCTTGGACTTACCAGATAAAATTACGCCGCATGCCCTTCTACTTTGCAGTTGAGGTTAGCTGCACATTTGTGAGGAGGTCAAGTTTTTGGTGCTGTTACTGGAGAACTTATGTAGTTTTGATTCATTAGGGTAGTTTAAGTTACTCTTTTATTCTTTTCAAAAAATAAAATAAAAGAAAAAAATAATGAACATAGATTATTTTTCTTATAATTCTAGTTTACTATATATCACCCATCCACTCATTGATTATTTAGGCAGCATTTATGGAATTACTTTTCACTTGGAAACCTTTTCTATGCTACCTAAATGTTAGAGGCTTAAACATAACGGCCCTAGAACTCATTTTGAAAAATTTGAATCAATTTGTTTCTATTGGACAAATGGTTACATGGATGACACTTTTAGGTATAATTTTCTTTCATTATCATTATGCAGAGTGGCCGATGATTGGTGTTGTACTACTACTTGCTCCATTAATAGTTTGAAAGAGTTACAAAATGATTTTATTGCAACGTTTTTCCCAGATTTTCAAAACTTCACCCTCTAGTTTCAACTTGAAAAATTTTCTCAAAATTATGGTGAAGAAATTTATCAATGTTGGGAGAAATTTAAAAATTTATTAAACACTTACCCAGATTTTAGATATAAAAATTTATTAAACACTTACCCAGATTTTAATATTAAGTTATGGCTCATTATTAGATTTTTCTATGATGGTTTATTTTTAGAGATGCGCCACGTGAGTAAACTCAACATAGAACTTTAAAGTTGGCATAGAACTTCCTCGACTCTACTCTAAAGTTGGCATAGAACTTTCTCGAGTCACTTTATGAATAAACTCAACATAGAGAAGAAATTAACTTAGAAAACTTGAATCTAGTGCACATGAGACTTACACACATATTGACTCTACATTAAATGATACATTGTTCAAGCCTGCTAGATGTCTTTATGTTCGACCACTCACTGAAGCTGAAATTGCTGAATCTAACACCTTTTTATTACTTACACGAGAAGATCCTAATTTAAAAACCTTAAACTTTGAGCAAAGCGAATGTTCTAATAATGATTGGGATAACGAAAGGAATAAGCCATTTGACTCATTCCCACCAAACTCTAACATGCACAGAACTTCATCTATTGAGAGTCCAGATGACCTGCTAAATAACACCACTACAGATCTTAAAGCTCATCCCATCCTGACAACCCAAGTGACCTTAGAGAGTCTTGATACTCAGTTTGAGAGTTTCAGTGCTATAGGTTCAGGGGAGCACATTATTAAGTCAGTCATTTTAGTTTCATCATGTTCTACCACACTACTTACTGAGATCACTTCTGATATATCCTTTTCTATTAGGGCTAATACACATGATGACCTACTTGTTGAGACTTCTACATTTAAGTGGAATTATGATTTTAATTATGGTTAGATTCCTACTTCAGTCCCCTAAATATATAATGAAAGTGAATTTTCTTTATCATCTTTTGAGAGTTCGACAGACAGATCAGAAAGTAAGAGTGATACACATCTCTTTTCTTTTGCCCTAACTGTAACTGAGAATCTTACCGATATAACTGAATATGTTTTGACTAAGAGTGACCACACATGTTAGGAGGTGGTGAAAAACAAAAAGGTCGTTTGCATTGACTTTTTAGGTGTCGAAGGGATATTTAAGAACATACAATCACATTCCATATTAATATATACAAATAATATTTGACCATATTTGAGATTTTATGAACCCCACAAGGTCATTTCTTTTACCGGTGTGCCTTCTAGCTTAAGAGCATTCACCTTGATGCTTCATAAGCTTGAGGATAATCACACTTTTATTAAACTATTTGTGGACGTGTGGGATAGAGAGGGTGTTGGATAACTCTTTTTTGTATTTCATTTATACATAGTAGATTAGATTTTTTTTCTTTATCTTCTTATTTCTTGTTAGTATAGTTTTAATTTTCTTTTATTTTTATTTTTTCTTTGTACTAACTCTCTTTTTTATTTTATTTTTCCTTTCATTTTTATTTATTTTAATTCCAACTTTTTTAACTTACCAAAAAAAAAAAAAATTGTAACATTTTTCTTGTATAGTTCTTTCACTTTCTTCAAATGAGGAAACTCCTAAGGTAATATCATTTCTCACATTTTTCTTTAGTCTTTCATTTCCAAATGGTATTTCAAATATATAATTGTTATTGTTGAGAGTACTGTAGAATCTAAGTTGGGAGGTGTATTAGGTGATGCCTTAAGTGGTTTGACTAATGAGTGCGTGCTTGGTTTATTTTGTGATTTGTTCTTATTTGTGCCCTTCATGGCTATTATTTCATGCTCATCATCATACTCATTGTTGCACACTACAGACCTACATATACTTCACGATTCTTGACTCTATCTGTCGTGTGAGGCTACTCTCAAGTATAAGAGGTTAGTTGTTATAGGGTTTAGGTGAGTCCCAAATCAATCCACAAGGAGCCTACTTGATTAGAAATCAAGAGTTTGGTCTTTTTCCTCTTTGAAAGCTCGTTTGTGAAAAATGTTTACTAAAATAGTGAAATAAAAACAAAAAATCTTTTGTTCATTTTGTTTTCGATTGAAGAAAAAAGCTTTAAAAAGATGCTAAAGATATCAATGTGACTTTGAAAGTAATTTTTAAAAGTGCAACTTATCACCAATCCAGTGATGACGTGGTATAGAACTACTTGAACTCAAAGGCATATCAAGGAAATCACAATAGCCAAGCATTTGTTCAAACCAATTTAGTTCCAAACACATAGGGACATTGAAAGATACAAGTGGATTTGAATTCCAATTGTAGGTTATATCACAAGTGGATTGATTTCGGAAGAGCTTGGATAATGGTTTGTGTCAAAGAAAATACGTACTACTGTTTACAGGGACATTGAACCAAAGTTTAGATTCCACAAAGTTATTCTGAAAATCTATACTTTAATTTTATCACAAGTAAACATTTTCAAAAGAAGTACCCAACTAGTGTGAAGATTCCAGATTTGCCCCAAATTAGGTTTTACTTGAAAAGCGTATTGATTTGAGTTCAAGATTCTATAACCACTTCATCACCTTCAGGGTTTCGAAGCCGCGAAGGTGATTTAGCCTACCATTGTTAGTAACAAATGCAAAATAAACCTTTCGTAATGCATAGTAAGATGGAAGAGAAATGAAACGAAATAGAAAAATCAACTTTTGAATTGAAATAAACTAATCGAATCGTACTTACACAAAAAAAGTAAGTAAACCTTAGGTGGAAGAACTCTGAACTCTCTATATTCTAAAAACAATATGAAAAAGAATGAGAAATTCTCTAAACCGTCAGATTCATGCCTATTTATAGGCTTAAAAAACATAAGGGTAAAACAGTAATTTGCTCCTATCACGAAATTCAGAAAATTCACCAAGTCTGGGCATCGCGGGCGCCCAAGGGAAAGTATGGCATGTGTTCAAGCTGGTCTGTAGCTTTCTCAAGCATAATATAGCCTCGGCGGACGCCCACGCTGAACCATAGTTGGGCGCCTGACATGTCGTGTGCCCATGGAAGTTCTGGTCGTACGCCCGAGGTCTACTGCTACTGGAGGAGGTGAATTGGCTCTCGGTGGTGCCCACGGTGAAGCACAGTCGGGCACCCATGTTGGCGTGCGCCCGAGGCCTTGTTCAGCGTGTACCCGAGGTCTTCTGCTGTAACCATAATTCTGGATAGCTTTCTATCCTGCATTTCCGGCGCAGTTTTGACCTTAAGGATGAGTGATTCAGGCTTCGGGTAAAACATGAAAGTTGTTGGCCTTCGAGTCCTATTTCTAATGCAATAAGAATCACCTCAATCGGAGCTCCAAGTGAAAAGTTATACTGAAAACACGAATAGAGTATCCAAACCTACGCAATTCAACAAATGTGTAAATATCACCATAAAGTCAACAATTTATCAAGATAAAACACTTCCAAACATATGATATTATAGCACAATTGATGCACAATCACAAACCCCCAACCTAGATTTTGCTAGTCCCTAGCAAATCATGCACTTAAAACATGGGAGATATAACCAATATGTAGAAAGACATCTACCAATGCACCTTTTTATTCAAACAAGAGTTAAAATAAAATATACTACTAGTGTGATATCCGTTTTCATAGGAGATACACGACCACACTTAGCACGTGGGGTAATCCCTTTAAACCCCTAGGTTTCCCCTAGTAGACGAGTAAGGTCTCGTGAGGGCTTGCAGTGATGCTACCCACAAACATCAATGGAATGGTCTCACAGTGACAAAGAGTGATTAAGTTCAAAAATAAATCAAGTGTAAGCCCAACAAGTCACCAAACTCAATTATCATGTGAGAGTCCCAAGTGATAACCGTGCAAGCAAGAATCATCAAGCACAAAGTACCTAAGTACCTAGGTGTTTCATTTATTCCACAAAGGTTGCAAGAGTATAACCGGAGCTAGGTTTTGACTTCAAATTCTCACAAATTATATCACTCATAGAAAGGAATTCGCTCATCATGGGTTCTCTCATTGCTAATAGCATGAAATGCTTCTTTAATTGCACACAACCCATTAAGCAAATGAGTGACATGCATTGATGTTCAAAATAACCAGCTTATAATCATGTTCTAATGCGTAGTTAAGTTATCACACCATAACTCACAAGATACCACTATGTGCATAATACAAGAATTGCTCAATTGGAATCAACTAGGTCTTTATTACAGTTGTAACTTGGCCTGAGGTAATGGTTACCAACGAAAGGTATGGAATTCAAAGCACATGTCTTAGGATAAAATGTTCAAGTGCACACAAGTCCCAATTTATCCAATTCCTTTCCAATCCCAACAAAGATCCCAACAAGAAGCTTATTTTTACTAAATACTACCATTGGGACAATTGCAAACAACGTATAAGTCACACAATTACATAAATAAAATGAATGAATTTTTTTTTTTTTTTTGAATAATGAACTATATAATGTATGAATTCACACCCCAACATTCTTTCTAATGTTGCTCTCAAAAGCTTATATTCCCAACCCAAATTCACAACTTAAACATTAAAGCACTTTTAGAACTCAAGACATGTGAGGGTGAGGCTTAAATTGTGTGAATAGATTTAAGGGATAATAAATGAGGTGAAAATCAAGAAAAATTAAAAATTTAATAAAAAGGCTTCAAGTTGGTTCCTAGGGTAATTTTTATCAAAGATAAGACAAGATGGCTCAAACATCCCAAAAAGGGCCTAGCATCATGTTCCAAGCTCACAACCAACTCATGTGTGCCAAGTGAATACTCATGCAAGTGTGTGTGATGTACTCAACGCATTGACAACCAAAGTGACAATCCAAGAGCTGTGATTGTGTGCAATCCCTCAAGAAAAGAAATATAGGATCAAAAGCTCATTCTAAGGGGTATAAGTCTCCACCTATTCCAGAAATGCTCAATTAACCACTGTTAAGTAAAATCCACACCCAAGCATCTTCGCTTCACATTTGATTACCAAAAGTGTACCGGATCATCACACATTCAACTTAAGCTAAGCTCCCTATTGAAACTCAAACAAAACTCACTAATCGCTTACGCACTCAAATTCACCATCAACCTAACCATAAGATTTTTTTTTTTGTTAAATATATATATATATTTTTTCTGAATGAAATGTAGGTGATCATGCGTCATCATGCGAGCTCTACCCCCCAACCTAAATTAAACATTGTCCTCAATGTGAGAACCCTGAAGAAAAAGTGGGTCCGTAGTGTGCAAAGTGAGCATGATGATGAGGAGCATAAAGATTACTAAATAAATAGCACATAAGCCAAGCATGCACCCAAAAAAAAGAAAAAACCCCGCAAATAATAAAGAACACCCCCCAACCTAGTTTCTACAGCGTGTCCAATAATGACCAATAACAAATCCCAGTGTTATGCTTAAAACGTAGAAACCAAGGATAAATAGGATGGATATTACCTTAGAAATTTCTTTATGTGAAGAAAATACAACTCCACAAGAGACAAGGTTAGAAAGAAAATAAAAACAAAACAGAGAGAAAATAAAAGAAGAAACTCCATTAGTTTAAATATAAAAGTACGAGATAGGTTTACATTGCTGGCGGAAAAGATACGTCAGTAAAACCCACAAAATCGCCAAGCAACCACCATAAAACCTTCCCAAAAGAAAACATCAGTTATGGGTCTCCCATATATAATAACATCAAAAGCTAGACCAAACTGATTCTATCCTAAGACAACAAAAACAAAGAAAAGACTGACCCTAAGCAATAGTAGGAGAATCGTAGTCATCAGCTGGTGGTGGGGTAGGACGGATCGTAGCGAGAATGGACTCTAAAAGCTCTCTCTGAACACGCTGCTTTGCTTCTATACCAGTCAAACGCGCTCCCAAAGCTTGAATCTCAAAACATACCGTAGGTGCCACAGTTGGACGGACTGGAGGCTGTGGTGCAGCACATGTAGTGGATGAGCTTTCACGATGATGAGTCTGAGCTAAACTCCTAGCACAGGTGGCACTAGACAACATTGCTAACGGCCGAATAGTCCTAAAATTAGCATAGATAGGCACATGATGCTTTTCTAAAATCCTCATGATAAGACCAACAAATGGCAGGTTCCTAGTGATACGATTTTGCTGCAAGCGTACCCTCAGAGCTGTCATCACTAGGGAGACCAGATCCACAGAGACTCTAGTAGTTAATGCATACATCAACCGCACACGGTCGGGACTAACAAAATCATCATTAGACACAGGCAGTATCTGAGAACAGATCAATTCATGCAGAATTCGAAATTTGCCACTCAACTTATTCTTAGGGAACTGACGTCTAACACCCTAGGAACATGTCTCCCCTTCAGATAAATGACGTGCAAGTACTGGAAGTGGAGGTTCCTGATCCGTCGGGTAAGGATAGCCTGGTTTACAAACTTTTGGAACATTGAAGACTACCCAGATGCTGCGTTTGTGAATTACCAGTTCACGACCCCAAACCATATAATTGATATACCCCTTACCAGACTCCTCATCCTCCTCTAAAATAGCATTGGCATAAAACTCCCAGATGAGCTTGGGGTCAGCAGTTGCTCGGAAAGCCATGGCATTGGACCACCTCCGTGTAGTCATGATGGACTTGAAATCCGCAGGTTCCTCATTAAAATGATTCAAATTGATCCCCCTTTCACATAGAATAGTCCTTTTGCTCCAATAAGAATCAAATAAATCTTGTGCATCCTTGCTACGGAACCGATGTGGGTCATAGTCTAACTCCTCTTCATCTTCCTTTTTGTTTTCCCCTCCTTCTTTAACTTCCTCCTTTACTTGCTCTTCATTATGAATTTCAGTTCCTAGTCCTTCCTCTTCATCGCTGTCCAATTCTTGAGTATACTCCGGGATATACTCACTATCTTTGTTTGAAGAAGTGGGAAAATGATGGCCCCGACGCTTAGTTGAAGTGCGGCCCATGAGGGGAAATGAATTGCAATTGGCAAAATACACTTCTTACCTAATTCTCAAACTTGAAGACCTTGAAAACGACTAACAGTTTCTCGTTGGCAATTTTTTAAACACTTTAAGTGCACAAGTTCAGCTCCCTAACATATGTTTAAATTTTCTAAATATTCATCCCTCAAATTTCATCGCTCAAACAATATACTCTTAACATTCATTTTCTCACTTCAAATTTCCTCCAAATTTGCTCTCTATGTGTCACAGACATTTTCACAAACATGTGGTGTGCACCAAATGAAATGGTTCCTCATAGGTGATGTTTTTTAAGGGAATCCAACCACAATCACAACAAAACCACAATCATGCTCTAAAAAAACTCAAATCCAGTAAGAATATCATGTGAACCCAACAACTACTCCTTTACCTCTTTTGATCGAATGAACCCTAGCTCTTAGCTCTTCTCACGGTTAAATGCTAACTAGCGCAAGATGAAAGTCTGCTATCCAAGAAGCTTTAACCAATTTTTTTGCCATAAAATGTAGTTGGAAGAGAAAGGAGAATGCAAGAGATGGAAGAGAGGACCCAACGGTTGCCCACGGGAATGGAGACTGTGTCAAATGGGTTACAAGTGAAGTTTTTATAGCCAAAAGCTTCAGCAAAGGAGTATGTCACGTGACCCATTTAAGTGGGCATGTGCTCACTCGGCGGGCGCACGCTAGCAACTTCGGTGGGCGCACGCTGACTCGGGCGCACGTGGAAATTTTTTTTTTTTTTAAGTGAGCATCTCCAAGGCTCTCTTAATCAACTCAAAACTCCTAGAAAAATGAACTAAAACAACACGTAAAGGAAAACTACCTACCAACAAAAATATGGTTACTATTTACACTATTTATAAACCTGAGTTCAAAGTTTTCACTCAAAAGAAGGTGGGTCCGAGAGTTCCCACGTTTCAATCTCCGCCACAAAGCTTTCCATATACGACTTAAGATGATGGCCATTCACCTTGAAATTTATGTTGTTGCGTGGATTGTGCACCTCGCACACACCATTGAGACCTAAGCTTTCCCGGAAAAAGATGCAACCTTGAGTTGTATAACAACACTTTTTGGCCCACATGGAAGGACTTTCTAACAATTTGCTTATCATGCAATTCCTTCATCTTAGCCTTGGCGATTTTAGCATTCTCGAAAGCATCATTCCTCAACTCCTCAAGCTCATTCATTTGGAGCTTCCTAAGAATGCCGACATCATCTAAACTCTCATTGAATTGTCGGATTGCCCAATAGGCTCTATGTTCCAACTCAACGGGTAGGTGGCAAGCCTTGCCATAGACAAGTCGGTAGGGAGACATACCCAAAATGGTCTTATAAGCTGTCTAGTACACCCACAACACATCAACTAATCACAAAGACTAATCTTTGTGTGTAGGATTGACAGTCTTCTTAAGAATGGTTTTAATCTCCTTATTTGCTAACTCAACTTGTCCACTATTTTGTGGGTGATACGAGGTCCCCACTTTATGAGTCACACCATAATTACGTAATAAGATTCCCACAGGCTTATTGCAAATATGCTTTCCTTCATCACTAATGATAGCCCTAGGCATCCCAAAACGTGAAAAAATGTGTTCTTTCAAGAACTTGACCACCACACGATGGTCATTGGTGTGAGTGGCAATGGCCTCTACCCATTTGGACACATAGTTTATGGCCACCAAAATATACTCAAATCCAAAGGATATAGGAAATGGGCCCATGAAATCAATGCCCCAACAATCAAATATATCCAAAATCATCACGAGGTGTTGTGGCATCTCATTGCGATTAGAAAAGGCTTCTACTCTTTGGCACCGGTCATATCTCAAACAAAAGTTGTGCACATCCTTAAACATGGAAGGCCAATAAAAACCGCTTTGAAGAATCTTAGCGGTCGTTTTCTTGGAAGAGAAGTGGCCTCCACAAGCTAAAGTATGGCAAAACTCAATCACACTCAAAATTTCAGGGTCGGGGATACATTGCCTCACAATTTGATCCGAGCAATACTTGTAAAGGTAAGGCTCATCCCAAAAGAAAGTACGCACATTGCGTAGGAACTTCCCCTTATCTACCTCAGTCTAATGGGCTGGTATCTGGCCGGTCACTAAAAAATTTGCAATGTCCGCATACCAAGGTGACTGAGTATGAGCATTGATGTCAACATTCATTATGTGCTCATCGGGGAAATGCTCATTAATTGGTAGGTCACTAGAATTGGACACATGATGTGGTAATCTAGACAAATGATCAGCTACCACATTTTACACTCATTTCTTGTCTTTGATATCCAAATCAAACTCTTGTAGGAGTAACAACCATCTAATCAAGCAAGGTTTTGCTTCTTTCTTAGAAAGAAGGTATTTCAAGGCTGTATGGTCCGTGAATACCGTGACATGTGAACCTACCAAATATGACCGAAACTTGTCTAAGGCAAAGACTACTGCTAGAAGCTCTTTCTCAGTTGTGGTGTAGTTCATTTGAGCCTCATTAAGAGTCTTACTAGCATAGTATATCACAAACGGTTTGCCTTCCTTTCTTTACCCCAAAACAGCCCCAACTGCATAATCACTAGCATCACACATAAGTTCGAATGGCAAAGACCAATCCAGACTTTGGACAATCAGTGCGGTGGTAAGCAAATGCTTAAGTCAGTTAAATGCCTCTTGGTATGTTTTTATCTATTCAAATGGGGTATTGTTAGAGCACAATGAGCATAAGGGACGGGCAATAGCACTAAAGGACTGTATGAATCGCCGATAAAAATCGGCATGGCCTAAAAAAGATCTAATGTCCTTCATACATCGGAGAGTAGGTAAATTTTGGATCAAATCCACTTTTGCCTTGTCAACCTTTACCCCACGATGTGACACTATATGCCCCAAGACTATCCCTTGTTGTACTATGATATGACATTTTTCCCAATTTAGCACCAAATTACTCTCCTTACACCGGACTAGAACCTTAATAAGATTTCTCAAGCACTCATCAAAACTATCTCCATAGACGGAGAAATCATCCATAAACACCTCCAGAAACTCCTCTATCATGTCACTAAAGATGGTCACAACACACCTTTGAAAAGTCGCAGGTGCGTTATATAACCCAAATGGCATGCGTCTATGCGCAAAGGTGCCAAAGAGGCATGTGAAGGTGGTTTTCTCTTGATCATCTAGTGCTATCTCAACCTGGTTATACCCTGAATACTCATCTAAAAAATAGTAGAAGGATTTCCCCGCTACTCTCTCCTGTACTTGATCTAGGAAGGGAAGGGGAAAATGGTCCTTTCGGGTTACAGCATTCAACCTCCTGTAGTTAATGCACATACACCACCCAGTTTGGGTGCGTTGTGGCACCAACTCACATTTGTCATTTTCTACCACAGTGACACCCGACTTCTTTGGAACCACTTGGGTGGGACTCACCCACTTAGAATTAGAGATGGGGTAAATGATACCCGCATCAAACAATTTCAAGACTTCTCATTTTACAACTTCCTTCATCTTGGGATTTAGTCGCCTTTGCATTTGTCTCACAGGTTTGGCATCTTCTTCGAGGTAAATATAATGTGAACATACCAATGGGCTTATACCTTGAAGATCTGCCATAGTCCATCCTAAGGCTCCACGGTGCTCTCTCAACACCCTCAAAAGTCTCTCTTATTGTGCTCCCTTTAACTTAGAAGACACCACTACCGGGAATGTTTCACCCTCTCCTAGGAACGCATACTTAAGCTCACTCGGTAATGGTTTCCTAGGAGGGCAAGGAGGACACTCCACAGATGGCATGGGCTTACTCACAAATGGCTCTAAGTGTTCAAAGACAGGCACCTAGCCGCCATTAGCCATGACTTACTCTTCAAAATTCACAATTTTCTCTCCATCCCTAAAAGTTGCTCCATCAAGAGCCTCACATCTTTCTCCTCTCACCAACGCTTTATCTAATTTATCCTCAATGCATGCCCTCTTAAAGTACTCCTTACTCAAAGTCTGAATCAAGTCCACCTTCCTAATGTCCTCAAACTCTCCTATTTGTTTCCCTACACAAAAAATGTTCATCTCCATGGTCATGTTCCCAAAAGAAATTTTCATCACCTCATTCCTACAGCTAATTACCGCATTGGAAGTATCTAGGAAGGGTCAACCTAAGATGACCGGAACAGATTGGGTAGGATTAGAAATGGGTTGGGTGTCCAAAATAATAAAATCCACGGGAAAGTAGAACTTGTCTACCTGAACTAACACATCCTCCACTATACCCCTTGGCATTTTTACCAAGCGATCGGCCAATTGCAATGTCACACGAGTGGGTTTAAGCTCACCTAAGCCTAGTTGTTGGTAAACAGTGTAAGGTTGTCACACCCCAGACCCGAGGATCCGAGGAGTGAGTGATAAACATGCAAATTATGAATAACTGGTCATTGCATCAGA
>JAVXUM010144510.1:0-16267 GCA_035590655.1 Pouteria glomerata | reverse complement strand
TATCCGAATTACCCTATACTGTACCGCGGGGGCTCCGCCCCCGCACCCCCGGCAACCTACTAACCTTTGCGACAGACCAGTACGAACTTGACCGGGAGAGTTGTGGGGTTGCTCACAACTCTCCCCTTTGCTGGAGCTTTGAGTGAACAGCATTCTTCGAATATGAGTCATATATTAACAAGAGGTTGTCAAGCAATTCAACGTTAGATTTCTCAAAGTGGTCACCTATCCAACTTGGCTGGCCAACATTGTTCCAGTACCAAAGAAAGATGGTCAAGTTAGGATGTGTGTAAATTATCGGGATCTCAATGCTGCTAGCCTCAGGGATGATTTTCCCCTTCCACATTTGGATATTCTCATTGATAACAAGGCAAAGCATGAAATGTTTTCATTCATGGATAATTTTTCTAGATACAATCAGATCAAAATGTCTCAAGAAGATCAAGAAAAAACTGCCTTCATCATGCCATAGGAAGCATACTGCTATGTAGTCATTTCTTTTGGGTTAAGAAATATTGGGTAACTTACCAAAAAGAAATGATTATATTACTCCATGGCATGGTACATAAGAAGATGGAAGTATATGTTGATGACATGATAGTGAAGTCTAGAACTAAAAAAGATCACCTGGTCAATTTGAAGGTGTTTGATTGACTGCGTAAGTATAAGTTAAGATTAAACCCGATAAAATGCACTTTTAGAGTCATATCCTATAAATTGTTAGAGTTTATAATTAGTCGAAGGGGAATTTCCATTGATTCGTCAAAAACAGAAGCCATCCTCGACATGCCAACACATAAGGGAGGAAAGAAGATCAGATCTTTTCTGCGCAAAATAAATTTCATCAGCCACTTCATTGCGCGACTCACTTATACTCGTGAGCCCTTCGTTAAGTTGCTCGGGAAAGATAGTACTGAAGAACGGAATGAAGATTGCTAGAATGCTTTTGAGAAGATCAAGTAGTATTTGCTTAGGACACCATACTCATTGTACCTGAATCAGATTTACCATTGCAGACATACTTAATGGTCTATGAGAATTTAATGGCAGTGTTTTAAGTTCAAAGGAAAGAGATGGTCACAGGCAAAGGGCTATCGAATATTTGATCAAAAAGTTCCTAGAATATGAGGTAAAGTATACGATCATGGAGAACACGTGTTGTGCATTGGCATGGGCAGCTACTACGTCATTATATATTATATGAAACAATGCACCTCATTTCCAGAATGAATCCATTGAAGTACTTGTTTAAGAAGCCAAGTTTGTCTAATAGAATTGCTAGGTGGCATATGATTTTGTTAAAATTTGATATATCATTTGTTACCAACAAGCTTGTTAAGCGAAGCATTATTGTCAATTATCTTGCTAAGAATCCAATTGATAATCAAGAGCCATTTGATCTTACATTTCCAAATAAGGATATTTTCATGGCATAAACAGAAGTGAATTAGATACCAAGGTGAAAAATATATTTCAATGACACAGTAAACAAGAAAGGTGCAGAAATTAAGGCAGTTTTAGTCTCAGAGAAGGGGAACCAATTTCCAATAGTTACAATTACTTTTGGAAGATTGCACTAATAACATGGCAAAATGTGAAGCGTGCATACTGGGTTTGAAAATGGCCTTGGATATTAAAATTAGGCAGCTCAATAGTATGTGGGGATTCAGAGTTGATCATACATCTGTATGTTTTTGCTACCACCTTAGTGATGATGGAATATCCAAATCTCAAAAAATAAATGAAGCTATAAAACCTCCCATCAACCATCAAGTTAGCATCAGGAAATAGTAAGATGATGATCATGGCTACACCCAAACTATTGATACGAGCTGACCGCCATAACTGTTATCTCTTAAAGAATTCTTGATGATTGGTATTGAAGCGTTCAGAAGATTAGAACCGGCCCAACAAAGCTAAAAGTTTGAAAAGAGGAAGACGAGGATCTAGAGTTTGAAGTACATCCTTGGGAAAGCGGGTTACCTTTTTCATGGCTTAAACAAAGCCACGATTGCAGAAAAGAGTTATGCTCTTACCAATGTCAGATGGGCCAAAAAGGATTCTTTGATATTCTTTTGGACTAAAGGAAAGCTCACAAGAACATAAGCAAAATAAGGGAAGCTCAGGGCGCCAAAATTGGCTCAACGTTGTCACAAACCAAGGAGGGACAGTAACATCCATCAAGGATCTTAAGTCACCAAATCTGTTTTTGAATATGGTTTGCTCGCCGGTGGACAAGTCATCATGCCATGCTGCTAACTGAGTGCAACCACGCTAAAGATCCATCTTGGTCTGCAAGGTAAGAGGAAAAAGTTATCAATAATAAAGTATAATAGTAATCTAAAAAGGTAGAATCCTTGTCACTTATGTAAAATCTCCAAATATTACTTTTGTACAATATGTTAATGATAAAATAATTATTACAAATACACAGTATTGTCTAGCTATTAGCAAAACATTATGACGCCTATTACAAAACAAGTTGATAATGGTCTCAAAGACTTCAGCCATGGTCATCTGCACCTTCACCTAGGCTTTGATAATTGGGTGTACTATAATACATGTTGAAGATGCCTTGTGGAGCCGAAGGCCATCCATAACTTCCTAGGCTAGGTGTATGGTAAGGGCATGTCAGGAAAGCTTCCAGTTTGGTTATCAAGAGGAGGAGCGAAACCAAGACCTCTGCTTGGAAAAGGGTCAAAAGAAATAAGAGATGAGATGTAGAAGTTCCCCCTCAAGAGGAGTTATTTTTCTTTCATAAGAAAAGCCCCCTTATTAGTAAGGCGGTTCAGTTAAATTGAGTGCCTAGGGCGATTGATGACTTATTCCAGCAGAAATGTCAATTCAAGAAAACATTGCACGATCACTCCCAACAAAAGGATCCATGTGATAAGGCATCTAATAGTTTGTCCTGATGGATGGATTAGTTTGAATCGGTACCTGGTAATCAATTCCCACTAGTTGATCAGAAAGATGAGGAATAGAACAACCATGACCATCCGGGTATTGGCTAAGATCAGCACCTTCTTGGTTAAAATTCACTAGTTGCTGAGAAGGCTCTCTGTTACCTTCTTCTTCTTATTGATTTGCTTCTAGGGCAACATCTTGGGGTGGATCACCCTCTTCTACAACAGAGTCAGGATTTAAATTATCATCCCTCAACTTTTAACGAAGTCGAGCCCGAATAAGAGATAAGTTTAAATAAGTAGATCTTTTTGTGAAAGAATAAAAGACAAAATATGGATGATACTTGTAATTTGTGTTTTACAATTGGCGCATTTAACTTCCATAGCCTTCAAGAATTTTAAGGCATCATCATGAGTTGTGCGAGAAATGACCCCTCCATTTGGGTCTTATTTTCACTAATACATCTGGGATGCACTGTCAATTTCCTGTTTTCCGTCAAGTGAAAGTGTTGCTTGAACTAGCCCAAGGGAAACTCTACAAAACCATTCATCATAATCAGCTCCTATTGGCATTAGTAAGTTTGCAGCCAAGATGGAATCGGGAATTGGAGTTGAAAGGTCACCGTAGGTGGCAGCAGGAGGATCCAGCTGAATCGTTAATTCACCATTATTGAGTTGAGCCCAACATCCTTTCCCCATGTAGAGTTCCCAGGTGTTAATGCCCTCAAAAG
Source organism: Pouteria glomerata (assembly GCA_035590655.1). Taxonomy (NCBI): domain Eukaryota; kingdom Viridiplantae; phylum Streptophyta; class Magnoliopsida; order Ericales; family Sapotaceae; genus Pouteria; species Pouteria glomerata. Next base: position 12,630 of record JAVXUM010144510.1, on the reverse strand, counting down.
CACGTCCAGTGAAAGAATAAGAAACGCCATTACGAGCAAAGCCGACCATAATGCATTATTGGAAAGGTGACCAGCATACCTTGTTAGGTTAGCATCTCAAATTGAGATCTAAACATAGAGAGGTTGGTTATGTCAGGAGAAAATGCAACATTAGCACGATCCCAATAAGCCACTCGAGAGATTTTTGTAGTGTCACTCTGCATCTCAGCAGTCAACGTGGGGGCACCAATTTTAGGTATTCGTAACACTAGTAGGAGAGAAAATACCAAAAGCCTATGTTGCTGGCAGAAGGATAAGAGACACGAAGCCTTATAACATGGAGAAAAAGAGCATAGGTGAAACTTTCCTAATCTGTTTTCTGAGGGCTAGATCGCAGATCGACCTGGCTCACGAGATATATGGGAAAGCAAGATGAAACGGTGGAAGCAAAGATGCCTATCAGGATTAAAAGCATTAGTCTTCTAAGCCTTTTCAAGCCTTTTGGTCTAGAAACTTGCTCCGAAAAATACTTACCAAAAAAAAAAAAAACACTTGCTCTGAATAGAAATTAGATTTCTCACCATGGAGACTAGCAATTTAGATTTCTTTGAAGTTGCAGTCGAAGTCAACGTATTCGAAACCACAAAGCTCTATGGCTCTCGTAATAGAACATTCCTAATAACCACCAAATTTCCTTCGAATTAGAGGCCAGTGAACATAAACCAATCATATGGAGCACTGCTAATTTTGTAAAATCCAAAATGAAAGGTATTTGTATCAACAAACCATTTCTTTGATAGCACTTTGATCAGGGCAGAGCGAGAGTAAATTTGGCTGAAACTCATGAAAATTCCAAAGCCCATTGATAAGAGCCCATTCTTTATTTGAAGACCGAGTTTCTGTAAGATTTTAAGACATTTTACAAAAGAACCTCGACAATGGGGCATTGTTGCATGAATACTGGGAAATCGTATCAACACTAAATGATGAAATTTCAAGTTGCGAAGGAGAGTATCCCTTATTGCATCTTACAAGGAACGGTCCAGTGAGATATACTTTCTATCCGCTGGAACTCTGGGAACAGGAGGTAAGATTTCTTGATTGGGCACTTCATGCTTCTTATTTGACGATGGGTCTTTTAATCAGCATTAGTAATTGAAATGGGACTTTGGTGGGAGGATTCGGGACGTTCATTGGTAAAACTTCTTTGACTGGATCTTGTCCTAGCCATTCTATGGGAAAATAATAACAAAAAAAAATTGCTAGAAGCATACTTGATTGGTATTTTAAATCATTCATTTTTTTAAAGGAAAAGCGTGAGCATAATAATAAAATTTCCAATTTCATTCATTTACGTTAGCATGATTTAAAATTAAATACAAGGAGAATATTCAATTTTTTAAATATAATTTTTTTTAACAAAAAGAGGGAAGATTCTCACTTACTTGAAAAAAGAAAGTTGTTTCAATGCTCGAGCTTGGAAATTTGGAACTCCTTCAAGAGAGAACAATTTTTTAGAGAGAACTATAAAGAGAAGATGTCTTGGTTGGAATGATGAAAATGAACAAGGATGAGACCTATTTATATACATTTTCTTAGTCAAAATCTTTGCTAAAACTTGTTAGGCTAAGAATGTTGCAAAGAAGGTTAGGCAAAATTTTTTGCAAAACATGTCAAGCAAATAGTCTTGTTAAACTTGTTAGGCAAAAGATTTTGCAAAAGAGTATTAGCTAAATAAACTTGGAAGTTTGCTTGAGGAGAAAACCATTTGTCACAAGCCATGTCACCTAGTGTTTTGGCAGCTAGGCTTGTGGGAAATGGAAGGTTGCCCTTTCGCTAGCTAGTCTCGCTTACTTTGTATGGTTCGACCCCGACCTAATCTCTGATTCATGATCTGTTTGAACCAGGATCTTTATAACAGAGTTTTCTTTCAGTATTCAACAAAAATTTGGAGACCCACTATTTTTATTCAGTACTTAAAAAGCAGATAACAAAGAGGGGCAGTTATTGACACCCTATTAAGAAATGATCGAGCAGTCATTCTGCCACACTAGTGAGTCACACATTTTGGCAAAAATCCAATCATTCATTTTCAAATCAAATAACCAAAACATATTTTGACCAATGCATACCAGATTCTTTAATTCAAATTCATTCATCAAGCATAATTCAATTTTGAAAAATAATGCATTACACATGAATTTGTACACAAATCAAGACCACGCAGAGTCGCACCCCAATTTTCAAATTGCCAAGCAAATTTTCAAAATTCAAACATGTTCAAAATCAAACATCTTAGGATCATGCACATGATAATGCACATCCCATAGGCACCCAACAAAGATTTTGACATCATCACATTAAAACTGCACAAAAACATATATGAATACATCAACTCACAAAATTGGTACTCTTGTCAACAATATCCCATGCAAAGCACAAGACCACCAACAAGTAAGGAGCGAGGCATCCTTCAATAAATCAAGTGCGAAGCATGGATTCAAAGATCAATCAAAGAGCAAAGATCAAACAATAGTTCAGGAATGAGGCCCTTGTCTAAAAGGTAAATACAGAAGAATGAATTCATCCAACCTAGGAATAGAATTCGTTACCTGAATTCATATATTAAACACAAGATTCAGATGCTTGGGACTGAGCGCAAGTTGTAAAACTCAGAAGATTAGATAGAGCAAAACTCTTTACTAGACTAGAGTAGATAGAGTGAAGCTCCTTGCCAGACCAGGCCAAATAGAGCGAAGCTCCTTACCAGACGAGTTTGGACAAAACTCACACCAAGACAAAGTGTGATGCACTAAATACTTCCCACACAAAAAGTGCATCAAATAGTAAGATTCCTTAGTTGGAGCAAAACTCTTTCTATGATTTATGTGTGAAGCATTAACTCGACCTTAGGAGTGAATATCCTAATCTAAACTTGACAGAGCTAAGCTCAGGAGAACCACACCTAATTAAAAGATAAGCTTAGGAGCTAAGCCCCTTATTAGAATGAACCAGAATGAACAATACTCATTTGAGGATTAAGTGCTAAGCATTATAGGCCCTAGCACAAAAACCTTCCAAGAGTAAAACTCTATATCAGAGTAAAGCTCTTCTTTGCAATCAAGTGTGAGGCACTTATTCAACCTTAAGAGTGAAGCTTGGGGGCAAAGCTCCTTACCATTACAAACCATAGAGCGAAGCTCGAGAGCAAAGCTCCTTATCTCGGAGTTAGAACTCCCCTTCTAATGTCTGCCATAAGATTCAGAGTCAAACCTCAGAGTTAATACTCTCCTTTTGAAGTCTTGTTCTCACAATCACAAGAGTCAAATCTCGGAGTTAGTACTCCCCTTCTTAAGTCTTGTTCTCACCATCATAAGACTCAAAGTCCAACCTTGGAGGTAGTATTCCCTTTCTGAAGTCTTGTTCTCAGCATCACAAAAGTCAGAGTCAGAGTCAGAGTCAAACCTTAAAGTTAATACTCCTCTTCTGAAGTCCTGTTCTCACCATCACAAGAGTGAGGGTCAAATCTTAGAGTTAATATTCCTTTTCTGAAGTCTTGTGTCCACTATAGGATTTAGATTTAACCCCAGAGTTAGTACTCCCCTTCTGAAATCTTAATTCCACCTTGGAGTCTTTACTTAGAGTTAGCCTAGGAGCTTGTACTCCCTCTCTAAAATCTTGTCGAGAGCAAGAATCTCTTCTCATAATCTAGTGCGAAGCATAGGATTAAATATTAACCTAAGAGCTAGGCTAGGATTAAATATTAACCTAAGAGCTACGCTACCTTCTCATAATCCACTTGAGGCATAGGATTAGATACCAACCAAGGAGCAAGGCTCCTTACTTTATTAAGATCAAATGTAGCAACGCTCCTTAGCATTTCAGATAGAGCGAAGCATAAAATCTAATACCAATTCAGGAGCAAGGCTCCTCACCTTAGCAAACCAAATAGAGCGAGGCTCAGGAGCAAGCTCTCTCTCTTACCTAATTAGACAAAGCGAGGCTTGGAGCTATCTTGTCACCTTACTAAATTGGATAGAACGACGGTCAAATTTAGTGCAAGGTACAAGATCAATCACACATTTAAGAACAAGCCTCCCTTCCTCCAAACCAATGCAAAACTTAGACCCATGACCGAGGATCATTTCTTCCAAACCAAATGCAAGGTAAATAATCATTTTCTAATTTAGTTTTTAAGATTAATTTTTAAAGTCAAATATAAAGTATAACTGCAAGGTAAATAATCATTTTCTAATTTAGTTTTTGAATTTAGTTTTTAAAGTCAAATATAAAGTATAACTCATCTATTAACCCAAGAGCGAAGTTTATTTTTTCAAAAACAAGAAAGGGGCAAAAACGCATCCCCAAATTCAAAGAAGGTAATTCTTGCGGCTATACAAAGTGCAAGGTATCAACTCAGGCTGCAAGGCTATGTCTTTCTTTGATTCAACATGCAATGGGGCAAAATAGCTTCTCCTTTCCATTTTCTGCATAGACAAGCTAAGGTAGAAAAAAAGGTACAACTGTTGACATCCCATTTTAGCCCTCTTAGTAAAATTTATAGTATTTAATGCTTTACTTGAATGGTGCACTACTCATTAAAATATCCTAATCACCGGATGTGTTAAAATACAAAAACATAATAAAAAGTGAACAATTAGAAAAATGCCGATTGTACTCTAGGAGCTAAGGAGAAGCCAAGTTGAAGGCTCAACTCAAGACAAAAGGCCACCAAGTTGCATAAGTCCCATCACCTTTGGCTCCTAAGCCATTCATATAGACTTGGCCATCATCACCATGAAATGAGTTCTCGATCTGAGCTAAGTTCTTTTCCCAAATGATAGATATTCACCCACATGGTCTAGGTGCATCCTTGGAGTAAAGCTCCTTTCCACAATTATGAGCGAAGTGCTAACTGTCGCTTCTTTTGGAGTTGAACTCCCCAATGGGACAAAACTCTATTTCTAATTATGTGCGAGGTACTAACTGTTACCTCTCATATGGAGCGAGGCTCCTTTCCTTCATTAGTTATGTGCCAAATGCTAACTATCTCCTTGTCTAGGGCTAAGCTCCTTTTCATAGTTTTATGTAAGGTGCTAATTGTCTCTTCACTATAGAGCTCCGTAGACCTGATCTCTTAACAGGGTACGTAGGCAACTCAAGCAGAAGGCTTGACTCTAGTCACCATAGCACAAGGTGCCACCTTGGAACTAGGATTCTTTTGCTGATTAAACGTGGGGTGTTAACCATCTTTTCTCTGGAGTAAGGCTCCATTTCCTAGTTACGCATAAAGTGCTAACTATTCTTCTTGTTTAGAGCAAGGCTCCTTTCTCTAGTTAACCATTTCCCAATTATGTGCTCATCGCTAGCTGTCCTTTCCCCAGTGGAGCAAGGCTCTTTTCCTCCAGTTATGTACTAGGCAATCATTTTTCTCTCTCATTTGGAGCTAGGTTTCAGTTCCTAATTAAGCATGAGGTGCTAACTATCTTTTATCATCTAAAACAAAACTCTCTTCCTAAGTTATGCACGAGGTGCTAACTTTCATTTTAGTCTTAGACTTAGAAATCTCATAGTACAAAGAAGATTACTCCTAATATATGCTTAGAGCTAAGCTCTTCATTTTCCTCCTTCTGTATTCGAAGCGAGGCTCTTTTACATTAAATCTATATACAACACTTACCCTATCATACCTACTTGCACATCACATCCGCACTAGACACTGTCCCAGAGCTACGTCAACCTAGTCCCCTAGAAATGTACGTAGGCAGTTTGAGCAGATAGCTTGAATTTAGTCCACATGGTCTTTATAGAATATCATCTGCGCGAAACGCCAACTTAAACTTAGAGGTAGGCTCTTATATCTTCATACCAGTTCACATAACACATACAGGTAGTTAGGACCACTGTAGGTCTGAACTATTATTGACCTGATCCCTTCACAGAGTATGTAGATAGCTTGAGCACATAACTTGAGTTCGGTCAAATCAATCTTCATAGACTATCTTCAATACATACTTCATTCTTAGAATGCACACACTCATTCATAAGGAAACATTACATTACACTTGCACACACAAGCTAAGCTTGTCCACCTCATATTTCACACATTATTTGCATTCATGGGTTACATGCTATGATTATCATAAACCAGAATACTATATTGTGAGATCATTACTACAGAGAGTGGAAAGGGACTTCGGATATTCTTAAGTATCTAAGCGTAATAGTTTTCGTTTGTAGCCAAACTCCCAAACCCATTATCCCTGATTGTATAGACTAGTCGAGAGTCATAAAAATGGCCATTTATCACATCTTTCAAAAACATAAAATAACACATTTTAATTTATAATCAAAACTTAGGTTTTTCGACACACCCATTTTGAAAGTATCGGGTAGTGACTCCTAGTCTTTGTAATCAAGGCCCTATTTCAAAACAAAATATAAAATTTTTTATATTTCAAATACACCATGTTACAATAAAGACTTACAACCTAAGCTCATCGGCTCCAACATGCAAATCTGGTTGCAACAAGGCCTTGTCTTAACCAGACAAAAATTGCTCCCACCTACATGTCATAATAATTAGGCTTATTACACGAGACATCTCTCAAGAAATATAAAAAATTATACATAAAAATACAGCAGAGCAAATCAAAACAACATCCAAATTTCAACATAGGGGTCTATCGAAACATCAAGCCTAAACGTTAGGCTCGGTACCTGCAACAAAATCTATTGGGAAATGAGCATGAAGTTCATGCGTGCCTCCTATACACATAAACAGAAATAATATGCAACAACATACCCTAGCATGCTATTACCATGCATCACATAAGCATCAATAACTATAACGTCAATAACTATAACGTCATAATCTCATATATAAATCATATCAATAGTTCTATGATCAATATCTCTTTATCAATTCATTAATCATTAATCATTTATCATATGCAACAACATGCCCTAACATGCTACTACTGTGCATCACATAAGCGTCCATAACCATAACATCATAATCTCATATCCAGATCATATCAATAGTTATTTGATCGATATCTCTTTATCAATTCATTAATCATTTATCAATTTATCATCGTCTCATCATACTCACGCACATGCGGCAGTTACTCTGCAAGACTGTCTTGTGGCCATAGAGCCTAACCCCAAAACATTACCATCATCTTTTATGGGTCTATATCTTGATGAAAATAATTAACTGATAACGTCGTCATTTATCGATCTCAACCTAAGGGTCATGATTAACCAAATAGGTGACGTTAATTATAGGTCCACGTTCCAATGGTCACGATTAACTAATAATAATGTCGTTGTGTAGGCTACTAACCTACTAGTATGATAATCAAAATTCTGCTTAAGTTTACGGTCTTTCAACTCAAGGTCATATGTATATAGCCTCCTATTTTTTAGTACCCTCTATCCCCAAAATTAACACAAAATCAATAACATCTCATTATCGATTTCTACATTTTATGATCAATATTATTATCTCATTGCCACACATGCTATATCACTTTGTATATCATTTGCTAAACAGACTATCACATAACATCAACCATACATCACCTTTCGTTTCATTTTATCATCATCAAGTTTCACATTCTAATGTCCCTTTTAATCACTCTAGAGAATTGGCTAATATTAATATGAAAACCTTTCTTATATTTGAAAGAATTTCAATTAAAAAAGAGGGGTCCTTAGGTGTGTAAGTCAATTAGTAAACATGAGTATCATACCAGAAGGTGATGTGTATGGGAGGCTCGGGTTCAAGCCATATGCACATAAGGCAAAATTTGTGCATAGGGGAAGTTTGTGCACACATGCGTGCACAGGAGCCATATAGACAGGGCATGCACACGAGGGCTAAACTATGTTTGTGCTTCATGTAGATATGGCATGATGATACTTATGCGTGGATGCAAGCGTGATCAAAATGCCATGGATGGCAAATAAATTGGCCTTAGGCATAATAAGCATCATCATTGGCCTAAGTGGGCAAAGTGTATAAGAGTGTGACTGTTTGTTCTTCTTAATTACTTCACCCTAAAATGTAAAATTAAATCTAAAATCAGTGAGTGAATACAATTAAGATAAATTCCCCCAAGTGCAAGGGATTGTTGTAGCACAATTTAATCTGGTAAATACCGGGTCATCTTCCACAGGGACCTTTTGTGCAATGGTAGGAAATGATTCTAATGGAAGAAATTAGCAAAACAAACAACCCACATGAATATGAAATAGAAATGAAAATTCTGGTCTGAAATGGTTTTTGATTTTAAGAAAATACTAAGAAATATAAAAGGATTTAAACTAACAATTAATGAAGAACAATGGGCAAGACAAGTTCAATTTCTCAATCCAATTCATCTCAGATGCCTAGAGTTTACAAATTATCAATTTAATCTGTAGTGAGATTTTGAGAAAATTCAATTCAATTGAAACAAATTATGGATCCAATCATTCAATGTGCATAACCCATTTTAAGGACAATAAAAGTTCTAAATCTAGCAACCCACATACAAGATTGCAATGAGGGTTTTAAGTTAAGCAACACTTATGAACTTCTCAATGAGATATACAAATTGATATGGATCGAGTCTTGATTCAATGAGTTCTAATATAGTTCAATAACAAATCAAATTGATATATGACAAACTCAATATCTGTCCATGAAGCTTGGCATCTTGAGAGTCATTGGAAGAGAAATTTCCCTTGCCTTGGCCCAAGAAAACTTAGCCAATCATATTCAGAAAATCAGAACATAGACTAAACTCAATGTTGAAAACCATTGAAATCTAAAATCTACAATTGCTTTGTATTGAAAGCTAATTACAGTAATGTTCTGGAATTGAAATTTGTAATGTAAAAAATAACTTTTAAATCTGAAATGCAGCAGCTGAAATTGAAGAACAGAAAACTCTCTCTAATTACAGAAAAATGGGTTTCTCTCTCTATATCTACAGCTCTCTCTCTCCCTCTAACGAACGTCTGAAGATGATGATAGTGGAATGATGCTCCATGCTCTCCACTAACTGAAATTTGATTCCCCCATCTTAATTACAGATTTGCCTTTGCTTGAAATATGGATCTTCATCACGTAGGAGGTTGAGATCACAGTAAATCTGTTACTGTAATTTAAACAGCATTCGAATGTATCTGCAGCAATATTCGAATAGGCTTTGCTATGCAGACTTTTCTGATTCCAGTAACTATAATCGAATATGCTCTCAACCTATTCGAATAGTCCCCTGTCTGCAGAATTTCCAGCTTGCAGTTTCCATCTCATCTGATGTTGCATTCAAATAAAAAGTCTTCTTCTTCTCACATAACAGTGTCCAGCTGATATATTGATCTCCAATGCATCTAATCTTCTTCCCCAACAAACACAATTTGTTCTCTTTTATACATCTAATCTTCATGTTCTTGAAACTTGAATGGTGGGAACAAATTCTGTACAAAAACAGAATTTTATATCATTTAAATGTTCTATGTAATGTATTTAAATGGAAATATATGTATCATTTACAGTTCAATCAAATCCCCCTAACTAAGCATTACTAGTCCCTAGTAATGTTCAAAAACAACATGAGAATGGGACACTTCAATGAATACAAAATAGAATTTTTCCTTCTCAAAATGAATATCATCTCAATGATTTCAGAATTCAATCAGTGTTTCAAGAAAAATCTTCATAAGCTAAACTTAAAATCTGAAAATTTCAAGAAATATAAAATTTGCCAAATATGTGAAATGTATGTGAAAGAAATAGTCTATTACTTTGTTAATTCAACACAAATCCTTCGAATTCATTCAATCCAGAATTGATGCACTTTATTTTCTTCTCAAGTTTTGACTTCAAATCTCCCATTGAATTTCACTCATCAAGAAACAAAGATCACTCAAAGTTCCACTCATGATGCCCCATCTTAAAGAGTAAGTGTGAATCAAAGTCTAATTGGTAGCATCAAAATTCAAAAACGATTTTATCAAAGAAAAGGGACTTGGCATAACTTCATGAAAGAATGATGTATTAGAAACAATTTCTGAACTTCACAAATTCCTTTGACATCCAACTCCACTATTGTTCATCAATCCACCTAAATCAATTAGGACTTTTATTAGGTTTCAATGAGAGTCATTTGGGTATGATGTGGTTGTCCAAAAGAAAAGACATGGAATTCAAAGCAATCCTTTTGGAAAACACTTAACATTGACATTCTAACCTCTTCTTTCTTTTTCTATAAACTCCCTTCCAAAACCTTCAAATGAGCAAATTTTTTTTTTTTTTTTTAATCTGAAATCTGAATAATTTCTTTCCTCCTTCAAACTTCCTCGATTCCCATGATTCTTTTTTCCAATCCTAATGATTAACAAAAATTTTTTTCTTTTACACTCATCCTTCTTTCTTTCTACATCTTCCTTTCTTCTTGTTTTAATGGCATCCTAAATTCTCCTTATACATTCCAAATATGTTTAAGTGCATTCCAAAAAGATGTGAAAATAAGGATAGCTAAAGAGCATTCAAATGGGTTAAAGGTATTATGAGGTAAGAAGGAATAAGGATGAATGCTCATTTAAGGCTCAAAATTGGTTGCTAAGGCAATGTGCATGAACAAAGGGAATTGAAAGCTCAAATTTTTTAGAAAAGAATGCCTAATATCATTTTCAGGTTTCTTTCCAAACAGTCATGGAGAACAAATGTCAGATTCCTTATGAAGTCCTTCCATCATCTCCTCAACATCCAAAGCAAAATACTTTTGAAGTTATTGAACAAAATATTGACAAAGAAGCATTGAACCTATGAAGATTCAGAGTAATTGTAATTCTCTCAAGAATAAAAAGTCAAGGCCCAAATATCTCACAAGGTTTTAAGTCTCCACTACAGCTAGAATTCCATAAAATGCATCACTTAGTCATAAATTCATTTCTCAAGATAAGTGTTAACTAAACAAAGTCTCAAACCATTGCATTCACATTTCAATCAGCTTTTAGAAACAAAAGGCAAATAATATAAATCTTAAAACTTCCTAAAATCAAGCTTAGCTCAATCAAATTCATGCCATTCACACTAATTTTTCAAAACAGCAATTTCCTCAATAACCTGATTTTCCAACACATTCAACATTTGATATTCAAGAACAACATCCAAAGTTTTTTACCAAAGTTAAATCAATCAAAAGTCCTTCACTTTCATCCAAACAAGTTTATCAAAGTTCAAACCATTAATCAACAAAAAAACTAAAACCAGAACAGGTTCGAATCATCTTACCAGATTTCTGCAGATACTACATTCGAATATGAAAACAACCTATTCGAATAGGTTGTAGCAGAACAGAATTTCAAATGTAACATGACTTGTTTCAACAGCATTCAGTTAGAACAATTCAACCTTAAATTTAACTTGCTCCAGTTTCTGTAATTCCCAATGACTGTTCAAAAACAGAAAAATTTCACAAAAACTTCATTTCCAACATAATCAGCACTTAGCATTCAAGAGCAAAATCCAACACTTTAAATTCAAGTCAAATCCATCAAAAGTGCTTTAATTCAGTCTCAATAAGTTCAAGCATTTGTCAAACCACAAAACAACCAAATTTCACCAACCACAGCATTAAGACCCAAAAGATAACAAGTTCAGAAAATAAAACAACCAAAAAGAAAAACAAAAACATGTCCAAGTCACTCTAATGGATCACTACAGAAAGTTGATCAGCTGAACACCATATTCAAATCTCTGGTCTGCGCATTCGAATACTCAAATAAAAAAAACAGACTCAATTAATCATCTCTTGGAATTGACTCTACAGCTTCATAATCCCTTTCCATCATCTGAATCATTTTCTGCTGTCCAGCTTTTAACTCTTTCACTTCTTTCATCAGCAGTTCTTGGTTCTTTTGAAGTTCCATAATTCTCTCTTCAAGGCTTTGAGAAGTTGCAGCCTGCTATTCTCTTCCCTCTGGTTGCTGCAGATTGTCTGGTTCCTCTGCTGTGCCCTTCTTCTTCAATTGCCCTCGGTTTTTCTTCACTGAAGTGCCAGCTATTAGTGACATATGTTTCACCCTCTCCATTCCATACTCCTCTTACACTCCAGCCCTTAAGATAATGTCAGTGATCAGACCTCCAAAGGGTAACCCTGAGTTGTTATCTGGATTTTCCACCTCCCATGCTATGGTGTACCACATATGATTGGTCAAATTGAAAGGAATATTCAATAGCATTCGTCCTATCAATGTAGCTTGCTTCAGTGATACCGAGGACCTGAATGCTTGAGGCATCATGGATGAGCAAACCAACATGTGCAGAACATTACTTTTAGGAGTAAGCTCTGATTTGGACAACAGTGCACCTTTCCAATTTACTTGAGATTTCCCAGACAATAGCTTTCCCAAGTTCTCTTTACTGAGTTGCTCATTCCAAAGTTGCTTCTGCCATAAAGATTGATTAACTGGTCCCCCTGGAGGCAAAGATCCTACTTCAGTAATTTTCTCAAAATCCACCTCCAGATTTACTCCTCTTACTTTTGTGGAGATAGTCATCTTACCCTCTTCTTTCCAAACTTGTCCATTTGCATAAAACTCTCTCACCAAGGGTACAATGGCAACCCTCTTGGCTGTGACCCAATTTGTCCA
>JAVXUM010144452.1:0-27975 GCA_035590655.1 Pouteria glomerata | reverse complement strand
TAATATTAAAGAAATCTTCAGAACAACGAAACGAAATTAAGATGTCTAGGGCAACCAACTCTAAGGGCAAAGTGATACCAGCTAAATAAGCTAAAAACAATTTTTTTTTTTTTTTGAAAAAATTTCAGAAAAACATGTCTCATGAAAGTTACGCCCAAGCAATACTAAAAGACCCACTTGCTTTAGCAGAAGAATTTATACCAAACTTCTTCAATCATGGTTTGGAGAACAAATTTCATGATTTCTTAAATAAAATATAGAAAAGTCATATTTCAAGAAAAAAAAAAAACTATGAATTTCGTAAAGTAATGACAGGAATGGTATACAAGGTAAAAAAACTCCAAGACAATGTTAATCATTTGAAAGAATTGTCAAAAAACACAATTTTAAAATTTCACTTTGAAACTTATTTATTTATTTATTTATTTATTTATTTTGAAACTTCTTTATGTGATTGCTAAAGAATTTTTGAAATTCAACAAATTATGGAGATTTTGGAAATTTTTGCTGGTAATGCTCATTTTAAAAAAGTCAAAAGGATTAAGTTTTATGAAAAGAATAAACAAGTCTTTCTTAGAACATTATTTTCAATCATTGATAAATATATTAATGATCAAATGATTAAACTAATTCTTTAAGAATTTTCTTATAAAACTAGATATGATCTTATTTTTCATATCAGAAAAATTTAGTTCAACTTTCAGGTAGACAATTGGAGATTCGAAAGAATTGATTAGGATTTGATCAGAAAGATCATCTTTAATCAATTGGAGATAACAACTTAATTACTAGGATTTTTCAGCATTGATCAAAATCATGATCAACAAAATTTCCTACGGCTTTAAATGAAAAGTTAAAGCCTTTGAAATTTACAGTTCTGTGGGATGGCGATACAATAAAAGATTTTGTAGCTATATCAGATCTGAAAACTAAGGGAATACTCTATTTTTGATAATTATCTTTTCTCTAAACTGGCGAAAGGTGAGGTCACTTCGAAAGAACAAATTCTGTTATGGTTTTGGGTAAAATTAGTCTATTATGCAAGATTCTATAAAATATGTAAGAAAAATATGTGGCTACTGATGACGGGAATTTATTTGTATTTTCTATTCTAGTAATGTTTCGAGCTACTGAAAATCAAAGAAGTGAGGCATCCAACTTTTTAAACAAAATTAGTCGGATGAAAATTGATGCATCCTCTCAGGTAATAATCTATCTCAATTGTAAGGTTTTATTATGGCAAATTCATACAAAATCTTAAATTAAATATAGAAGATTTGATTATTCCCTAAATTGAAGAAAAAAGAAGATTTGAATACTTCCTAAATTGAAGATTTTCAAAGAGGGCAAGTTTCCATTCCAAATTGGCAAGTTTCCAAAAGGTCATAACTACAATATTGCAATCCAAATCCAATTAGGAGTGAAGAAGACTGCACAGATTAGGAAACACGCAGAAAATTCCAGTACGCATCGCAGGTAGCACGCAGGGAGTGCGCGGCTGCGCCACATGGACGCTGGGAGACCGCAGGATACGCAATGGTTCGAGCAGATTATTTTGGAAGATTTTGTTTCCATTTTAGAAATCTATGTTTAGGAAATCTGTTTATTTGAATTCTAATTAGAATAGAATTTTGTAAGTCTGTATATATGCGCCCAAGTTTAATATACAAAGTAGAGAACAAGAATTAAAAGAGAGGAGAAAGGGGCATATTATAGAGTCTTGTGAAAGAGAATTTTTCCTTGTGAGCATATAGATCTTTCTCTTATTTTCTTTATTCTTGGTTGAGTCTGTTTACTTTCTAAGGAGTTAGAAAGTGGGTTTCTGCTTGGTTTAGGTGTATCGTGGATTCGAGCAAGTGCTTGAAAGAAGTCGTGCGAGGAGTCGTAGAGATTTCGAGTAGGTACTTGTAACCTAATTGTATAGTAGAAACTATTTTGAGGTTTTTCCCTGGATAGAGTTTTTCTCGTTAATTCTTTGTGCCTTCATACTTTATTTTTTATTATGTGAATTGGTTGATTGATTTAGGTGATTCAGAGAATTTTCATCAATGATATTTATGAAAAATTTGAAAAGGAAATGAAATTGGAAACCATTATCACAACTGAATAAGTTCAAGTAGAGTAGGATTATTAGGAGAACATGGATGAAGAAATGTTGCACAATATTGAGAACATGATGGAAGACTAACAAAAGCTAAACCATTATGGAAGCGCAGTGGATCAATTAGGAATGTTGCCAAAAGAAAAGAATAAACGTTTTTAAAAGTTCATGGACGATTGTACCCTTATCCAGTACATGACAAAATTCATGTGAAGGAATCTATTTTAATCTAAAGTAATTCCATAATAATTGTACTATTTCAATTATGTTGTTTATGTTTTTCTTTTCCTGACTTTTCTTTCCTTATCTTTTATTGTGAAATGTTTGGAGTTCGGATTTTAAATCCAAACCTTAGGTCTATATAAGAGTTATTGTTGTAAGAGGAAGGCATCGAAAAAATCGGAGTGTTCTCTCCTCTCTCTCGTCTTTCATTTGTAATATTTTTTTGTGCAATATTGAGGATTATTAATAAAAATTTGTGTTTTTGTGAGTAATTTTCTGTTTGTGTTTGTGAGTAATTTTGTGAGTCTTTTTTAAATTTTCTAGAGTATAAAACTAAATGGTATCTGAGACTAGACTATTCCGAGGGCATGGTAATAAGCATCATATTCTATGAAGATATGTTCTTTAATTACTAGTGACTTATAACATATTTTTATAATTAATTGTGTGGTCCAATGTGATCTCCAGGAGTTATTTTATGATTTTTTTAAAACTGGTGGAGTTATAGGAGGTCTAAGTGCAACCAAACTGATAGTTTAAGGGATAAAAGTGAAACTAACCCTAAAAGTTTATTACCGTGTAATTTTGCAATAATCCGGTGCATAGCTCGAGGTAATGTTAATTTTCCAACAACTTTACATCTAAAGAAACTGAGAAAATTCATATGTAAAGAAATTGAGTAAAGAAAAGTTCCACGATAAGCTTACACGTTTTCTCAGCAGTGGGGAGAATTGCTTTTTTCAGTAACAACTCCAAGCCCTCTTCTTTACTTAAACATTCAAGGTCGTGCATGTAGCCTCGTTGATCTACATATGCTGCCACATTTTTATTTCGTGTTGTAAGTATTATTTTGCTGTTAGAAGTTGCACGAGGAAAAGCTGGTGACAAGTCATCCCAAGCCTTTGTTGACCAAATGTCATCCAAAACAACAAGACATTTCTTTTCTTGCATGGTTCTATTAAGCAACTCGATTAGCCGGTCTTGGATCATTTTTACAATTTCTTTACTCTTTTCTGGGAAAAGGCTAGTTAGAATCCTTTGCAGAACATCTATTAGTTGCCATTGTTGTGATATACAAACCCAAGCAATGGCATCAAATTGTCCTCCAATTTTCTGGCAAAGCTTCTTAGCAAGGGTGGTCTTTCCCAGACCTCCCATCCCACAAATAGAAATAACTCTACAGTGTCTATCTTCGCTTAGCAATTTTGCCACCAAAATCTTTATGTCGTCTTCAAAGCCAACAAAATCATGCTCAACATCATGATAATAAGTTCGCCTCTCAGTTGCAGAAGTCGTACTTGCTCTTTCTGTGGAAGCATTCGCTAGGCTGAAACTTACTAAACTTTCTTTCAATCTAGCAATATCACTCTTGATACCATTAATCTGAGACCAGATCTTGTACTGAGCAATGGCTTCATTAAAGATGTGAACAGATCTCAAGAAGAACTTTTTGACACCAGGACCTTTTTTAGACTCAACTTCCAATACAAAAGTTGCAATCGCATCCTCTGCGTCATATACAAGTTCTCTGATTTCAGCAACCCAATCGCGAATTTGATAATCTTCGTGTTGTTTTGCATCTGCACTCTTTAGAAAGCGCTGCATATGGTTTAACTCTTTCCAAAGATCCTGAACTTGACCTCTTACTCCATGTAAGATTTCCGCTTTTTGAATCAACAATCGTCGGATCGACTCCACAGCCAAAGAGACGGCAGCCTCAGCCATTTTTCTTTCCCCAGTGAAGGACTGTTTGGTTGAGTTGTAAATTTATGTGAGTATAATTAATCAATTAAGCAAATATGTTTCAGGTACGCTAAATTATTAATTATATAAATGCCTCAGTGGGATTCTTTTCTTCATTCTTGTCCAGGTCTTTTCGGAGGCGCACTGTCTAGTCAGCCAAAAAAAAAAAAAAAATTAATAATAATAATAATAAAATCACAAAGAAACCCAGTATTTTAATTGTGGAAGGTGGAATCCAACGCTGGGGTGCAGTAGTGAAGGATAACTTTTTATAACATTTGTGTTAGTATATAAAATTAAAAATAATAATAATAATTATTAATTATATCAACGCCTCAGTGGGATTCTCTCCTTCATTCTTGTCCAGGTCTTTTCGGAGGTGCACTGTCTAGTCAGCCAAAAAAAAATAAAATCAAAAATAAAAAAAAAATAATAATAATAAAGAAACCCAGTATTTTAACTGTGGGAGGTGGAATCCAATGCTGGAGTGCGATAGTGAAGAATAACTTTTTAAAACTTCTATGTTAGTATATAAAATTAAAAAAAATAATTATAATAAATTAGATTTGGAGAATTAACTGATGAGGTTCATTGAAGTTTAGTACCAACCCAAGATTTTATTATTCTGCTCTCATTAACACAGAAATTTGCTTGGCACCTCTTGCTTCCAATTGCAAGAAAAACAATGAAATATTACCAATTAAAATTTTATTTAAATAAGTTATAATTATTTTAATTGGATAAAATTAAATTAATTTTAATAAAATTAAGATATAATTATTTTATGTGGGATGGATAAACTAAAATAGAAGATATGGTAGAGATAAATGAAAAATTACTTATTACAATTTATAAAAAAATAAATAAATAATCATTTTACATGATTATTTTAAATTTATCATAGCTTATCTTTTTAAGGGGGCATTTATAGTGACAAAAATTAATAAAATTTAATAAAAATTATAAGTTTGTAATTCGTGTAATGAAATAAAAATAATAATTTTCAGAGATTTTGAATATTTTTTAGTAATTTTCAAAACTCCAAAGTTTAAAGCATTCAAAGCTTGGTGAAAAATTAAAAAATATATTTTAATAATTTTTCTTCAATAATTAGAACAAAATCCTGTAACTTCAAATACAAATGTGACAGATATATATGAATTTATTCGTTTTATTGTAGAAGTTTATAAATTTAAATATACTTTAAAATTATATAAAAATCAAATGATTTTAATTCTTTATGTACATTCTTGTTTTAAGTATTTTGCCCTCTTTATTTTGCCTTTTCTTTGCAGTCGGAGTGTGCTGTCCTCTTTCTTAGCATCTTATCCTGCCTTGCTTTTTTTGCTTTTTGACTTTTAAACTTTAGAAAATACTATTTGCAGTTTGTTTTCTTTTAAATGTCTTCTCCCTTTCTTTTCGTACATATCGTGCTTTTCCTTTGCCTTTGGCTTTGGCCTTCTTTTATCTATGTATATATATATATATATATTTTTGGCCTTTTGCTTTCGTCGTTCCTTTGAAACAATCTCATTATTATACATAAATGGAACATTAAGACTGTGTTTGTTTTGGGATAGAACGATGGAGAATAAATAATATCGTAGGATTTATGAGAATAATATATAGAATTAGATAAATGATAGGATTATTTTTTATGCAAAATTATTTTTTTTTTATATTTGATTGATGGAATATAAAGTGGGATAAAAAATATGATTTGATATGTAATATGAAAGAAAATAATTTTGAACCTGTAGATCTTGGTAGGAACCAAATCTAGAGATAGGGGATAATTTATCCCACCCACCTTTGGTATTAGACATCCGGCAAAAGTTGAGACAAAACTCATTTTTGTGGGCCCCATGGAATGAGGCATCCCTCGGCCAATTTGCGAAACAAATGCTGGATGATGATGGACCCCACGGCTAAGCAGCCCAATTCGACATCTTCATCCGTAAAACAAACGAGTCCTAAGGGTATTAGCGACACTTAAAAATTAATAAAATTTTATTTTTTGATAAATTTTTTTAGTTTTTAAAATTTTTAATATTTTTTTAAATTTAAACTGTAAGTGAAATTTAAAAATTAATAAAATTTTATTTTTAATAGTTTTTTTAACTTTTTAAATTGTTCTTTAATTTTTTATTAAATTTAAATTTTAAATCAAACAATTCTAAAAGCTAATAAATTTTAAATCAGGCCCCTTTTGCCACCAAAATTTTTATGTTTGTCTTTAATTAAAGTCAACAAAATCAGGTTCGAAGTAAAAATGAAACGACCTCCTTTCAAGTGCAGGACTTGAACCTCTTTCTGTAGTAGCAATTGAGTCGTAACTTACTAAACTTCTTTTCAATCTAGCGATATCACTCTTAATATTATTACTCTGAGACCCAATCTTTAACCAAGCAACAACATTGAAGATGTAAACAGACCTCTAAAAGCATTTTTGAAGCCTCTTCCCTTTCTAGACTCAACTTTCAATAGAAAAAAGTTGTGATCACATCCTTATCATCATTTGCAACTTCTCTAATTTCAATAATCCAATCACGAATCTGCTCATCTTTGTATTGTTTTGCATCTACACTTTTTAGAAAGCACTGCATGTGCCTCAAATCTTTCAAAGGATCATCAACCTGACCTCTTACAACATGTAAGATTTTTGCTTTTTGAATCAACGAACCTCCAATCAATTCCACGGCCAAAGAGATAGCAGCCTCAGCCATTTTTCTTTGCCCAGTTATAAAAATCTGAGTACAATTAATCAAGCAAATATGGTCTATCACGTAGGCTAAATTGATTATATCAATGGGTGAGTCGGATTCTTTTCTTCATTCTTGTCCTAGTGTTTTCGGAGATGCATTGTCTAGTCAGCAATATATATATATATATATAAGGATAAATTACATTTAGGTCTCCTAAACATTTGCTTAATTACACATGGACCCCCTAGACATTTCATATTTACATACACATCCCTCATTTTGAAAAGTTTGTGTTGCGGACCCCCTTCCATTTGCCTGCCGTTAGGGTTTTACGCAAAAACGATGACGTCAACTATAAAATGATAGAACGCCATTTTACCTTTTTTTATTATTTTATCCTATACAAAATGACTAAAATACCCTTCAGTTAAACCTTTAACCATTTAAACGCACTAAACCTACAACCATTTAATCCCTCTTTCCTTAGAACTCGAACGCAATCTGGAACGCGATCACGAAACGATCACAGTATTAAACTTAACGATTCTCTTTAGTTAGGGTTTTCTTCCTCGTATTTCTCGATCGGTATTGTCAGATATCTTCCTATATCAGTTCTGGCAACGCCTCAACATGCCTCATTTCAGTTAGGGTTCTCTATTTTTTTGAATGACCTTCGTTATTGAAACGTACAATAAATTTTTTTTCCATCAATTGTTAGGTTTTAACTTACATGTGATATTTTTTGTGTTTGAAGAAAAAATTTAAAGTTAGGTGATGGTGTTATGGCTCAGTTTGTTGGGCATTGTGTTTTGTTCATTGGTCTGAGGGTTTTTATAAGTTTATTTTTTTATTGCTATTAATCTGTGTTTGATGTGAGAAATTGTCTTGTGATGAATAAATTTAGAGAGTTTAATGCACAATTTTATTTTATTTATTTATTTATTTTTGTTATTAACTCATTTTATAAAACTAACTTCAAATACAAAAGGAGGTGAATTTATCTAAAATATCTGCTAGAGCCTATGAGTTAGGAAATTACGAAAGAAATGAGGGGTCATTGCTTTGGTTGAAAGTAATAAATAGTATAGTCACAAATAAGAGAACGAACTTTTTATGGTCTTTTATCTTCTATTTTTTTCATCTTTGGAGCCACCATGAAATGCAATTATTATTATTTTTAAGTAATTAGCTTTTATTTTTTTGAGCTTTGGAGCTACTATGAAATGCAATTGTTTCAATTTTTAAGTAACCATGAAATGTAGTTATTACAATTTTTAAGTAATTGGCTTATTTATTCATGCCTCATTTGTTTAAATTTTTTTCTCTTTCATGATAGTAGCATGTTTGCCAATAGTAGTGGAAGTAGCAACCCCGGATTAAAGTATCATAATAGGTAGTGTAGATGTGGAAAAAGGGCGATCGTTGCCAGATCAGAGTCAATAGATAATCCTGGAAAGCTTTAGTTTCAATGTGCTAGAAGGGAATGAAATTTCTTTTCCTTGGTGTACTGCTCCACCCATGGATGAAACCAGAGAAGTAAAGCAACTAATGAAAGCCAATGAAGTTATGCCTTTCGATGTCGTCGACAAGTTTAGGGGAATTCAAACAAGACTTCAGACTTTAGAAGCTAACCAATGAGTTCTAAAGTTTTTCTTATTGTCAACTGTGATTGTTACAGGGATTATGTTCATTGTGTTGGTTGTAATATTGGCAAAAATACTTTAATAATAATTAGTTTGTAGGGCTATTATTATGATAAATAGTTATTTTGTATGAGTATTTTGAAATTGACAATGATCCTTGGAATTAATGAACCTAAGTTGTTTTGATATTGTACAAAGCTAATTATTTTGATATTGTGTTTTGATATTGTATGTTGATTGTAAGCTAGACATTGCCTATATTTGGAAAACTTGTATTTGGTAACTAAAAACTGTGCTTAATGCCTAATGCCTAATGTAATGAATCATCAGCTTTCTATGGCTAATGCAGAATCATGCACTCTATGCTTAAAAGTAAAAATTGTGCTTAATGCAGTGCATTGAATGAAGGCTCTCTATGCCTAATGCAAACATGTATTTGTGCCTAATAAGATGAATGGAGGCAAAACTATGCATTATATTGCACTCTTTCCATAAGTATTGTACCTAATGCAAAAACTGTGCTTAACAAAATTGTGCCACAAAACCCAACATTCTATAAGTAATTG
Source organism: Pouteria glomerata (assembly GCA_035590655.1). Lineage (NCBI taxonomy): Eukaryota > Viridiplantae > Streptophyta > Magnoliopsida > Ericales > Sapotaceae > Pouteria > Pouteria glomerata. The sequence goes on along the minus strand of JAVXUM010144452.1, from coordinate 18,995 downwards.
ACTGGCTGCATAACCACATTAAATTGCACTCTTTGCCTGAATTATTCATCAGGCAACAAAAAACTGTACATTAACTGCCAGTAACATTTCCATTCAATTACAATACATTGATATGATAGTGTATTGTTGCAGCCTTTCAACAATGCTGGCTAACAGCCATTCGACAATGCATTGTTGCAGCCTTTCGACAATACACTGATATCACAGCCATTCAATAATGCATTCCTATTTAGATGAAAAAACATTCCATAACTGTTTGAAACACATTTAAACAAACTTGGGAAATTGAATAAACATTCCATTAACATTAACCATATATTTCAAGTACATATCAATCCCATGTACATATTTTTCAATCCTATTAATTCAAAAAACCTTCAAGTGGGCTCCTATACTATTCTCCCATATATACCAAAACTCAATAAAAAATTAACCACTGTACCAAAATTACCAGTTATATGAATGTATCAGCTATACCAAAAAAAGCCTTCAACTGAGCTCCTATACTCTTCTTCCATGTATACCAAAACCCAACAAAAAAGTTAACCCAACAAAAAAGTTAACTATTGTACCAAAATGTCCAGTTATATCAATGTACCAGTTGTACCACAAAAAACCTACAACTGAGCTCCATAACACTTCTTCCATGTATACCAAAACCTAACCAAAAATAAACAACTGAACCAAACAAGTTTTACTAAGCTAATTTGGAGATGCTGAAGATTGTGATTGACTTCCTAGTGAAGGTGCTGCTGTTGAAGAATGTGATTGACTTCCTCGTAGAGGTGCTACTGCTGAAGCCTGTGAAGGCTGTGGTAAAGCTAATGCTGAAGATTGCTAACCTTTTGTTGATATCACCATTTTTATTGTTGGTTTGGTAGTGGCTGATTTGGCAGATTTTCCTTTCTGTTGCAAATAATTATAAACTTACGAAATTTTAATTTTATTAAACAAAAGTAAATAAATTGGTATACATTAAAATATGCAGCTATTGTCTTACTTTGACAGGAACTCTCTGGCATATTCTGCTGTTATGGCCAATCTCTCCACAGATCTTTCAAGTGATGCTGTGCCATCTTTTCTGCGTTCTTGTGGTAGCAGGAGCCTCATCCTCTTCTCTTTTTCTATTTTTCCTTGGCCGGCCTGGGAGTCTTTTTAATTTGGGAGATTGAATTGGATTCCCATGCACCTCACCATCTCACATTGATTCATCGAGGATGGGGTGAATATATCTTTCATAAGTCTCTATATACCTGGCCTTGCTGAAAAATAGATCATAAAAATCCTTCAAGCACATTCTCTTAGACAATAAACAAGCTACCACATGTTTACATGGTATGCCAGTTATGTCCCAACGTCCACAGGAACAAGTCTTCCTTTCTACATAAACAATATATCTTCTATGTTGATCTAGTACCTCATACTTATCTCCACCAGCATATAACACATTGCTTTTTTAACTTTCTTGACTAATTTCCTCCAACTTTGTCCTTGTACTTTTTGCGACAACACCCTCCCATGTACCAAACTCCTGGAACCTATCATGCATTTTTCCCATTACTTTACTCCTTATCCCATCAAGTAAAGTTAGAATTGGTTTACCATGCAAGTCACCCACCCAGTTATTAAATGACTCAGTAAAGTTATTGGTAAGATGTTCTACCCTCACAACAGGATTAAACTTATGCTTGGCCCATAATTCTAAAGGAAGTTTCATCATCCATTCATGGGCAGCTGGGCGTGTAGTTTTAATAAGCTCCGTTGCCCTTCTAAACTCTGATGCATTATATGCCCTGGCAGTTGCCCAGAAGAGGCTCCTCAATTGGATGCCAGGATGAGAGTGTCTGAAGTTGCTGTATAGATGCCTCACACACTATCTTTACATTGAACCCGGAAAGTATTCATGAATTGCGAGCTCAATTCCCTTAATATAGTTTGCTTGCAACATTTAGTATACATATAATGACAGTAGGAAAAAAAAATGTTGAATTCATATAAAGAACAGTTAATATATTAACACAACAAAAATGCCACCCTTCACGGAGTATCGGACTTGTTACACCTAGAGTTGAGATGAACCTCGGTTACAGGTTTCCACCAGGAATTGGCACGTAACATGATCAAACAGAATAACATGAAGCAAATAATAACACATCAAACCATGACATGCGAGCATAAAGGAAACAAAATAAGCAGAAAAGCATTGACACCAGCAGAAATTTTACTTAGTTTAGTTACAACTGAATAATTGAGAAAAACAGTATTGACACCATCAAATAAATCAGTGCCTTAAACCAAATAATACAGAACATGATTAAATAAACCAAGCCTGTGAAACCAAATAATCAACATATAACAACAGTTCAAATAGAAAGCAGGAAATTAACTTAGTTTTAGTTGCAACTAAACAATTTACATACTTTCTGGCCATCTGACATAAATGTCCATGGTTTGTCAATCCCAGAGCAAGTCTGCAGATTGTCCATGAAAAAACTCCAGCTATCTTTATTTTCAGTCTCAACCACCCGAACAGCAACAAGAAATATTCTTTTCCTCCCTATCAAGTGCAATTGCTGCTAATAAAACCCCACCATATGGACCTTTCAAGTGGCAGCCATCTAACCCAGTAAAAGCCCTACAACCTTCTAGCAATCCTGTCATAACTGCTTCATAGCTGATAAATATCTTAAGGAAGAAAGGAATTGGTTCCCCATCTAGCCTCTCGTACTGTATTTTTATAACACTGCCAGGATTCGTCTGCCGTATTTGAACTGCGTACAAAAGGAGCTTTGTGTAACTATCTTTAAAATTTCCCTCAAGTTTATCCAAAGCTTTCCTTCCAGCTCTATACAATTGCATCCAATTGCACTCAATTCCACACTTCCTATAGTACAGATTTCATGGCTCCCAACCTCATAGCAGGATTTTCCCTTAACCTCTCAGTCATTTTCTAAGCAATCCATACCTATGTGGGCTTAGAATTCTTAGGATTTGAAATATAGTTATGTGTAGGAAAAATAGCCTTAATTTGGTATGTAATGTCATCACCCATGAGTAATGCATGAATGCGCCATTTGCAGTCATCACTCCCACAGTGGGCAGTGACTCTCTTTTTCTCGTTTTTGTCTCTTACAAGCTTGAATCCCTCCTGAACAACATAATCTCTCAAAACCTCCCTAAAGTGGTTAACATCATCAAACATTAGTCATTTTTCGAATTTAATCTTTTCTCCTTGTTTCTGAAGATAAACTACTCTCGATTTTTTCCTTCGAATAACATTACCAGATGAATATGCAGCTATGTTACATGAATTATCAGAACCATAACAGTCCATGTGATCAGCTGCAGTGTCTTTTTCCCTGCACTCTCCACCAGACCTTTCCTCAGTCTCATGCTCATTATTGAGACTAACTTCATCCTCAGAATCAAGATTGTCATCAATAAAATTATTAGAAAAAAATGACTTATCATGAGAATCAGACACAAGGAAGTCTCTACATTCTGATATTGTCTCGGGGACAGGGACTTTACTATTTTCTACTCAAACCTGAGGTGAAGGGATTATACTACTTTCTAGGCCAGTCTCAACCACAGGCACTCTACTACATTTTTCTTCACTATCAACTACAGGGTTACTATCATAGGGTGCCTCAAGCAACAAATACGTAGTTACCTTAGATGGTTAACGTCACATTTGCATTCATCAACTCGTAGTGGTGGGCATTCAGTATTTACTACACTAGGATGATCCAATTTAACAACCTCTACATAGACATCTACCTCACGCTTTTCAATAATATCAAACATATCCAACAAGTCATAGTCCATCTTTATGTCAAATCTAATTGTTTCGACTTTATAGTAGATTTTCACAGAAACTCCAACAGACAGAAGGATATCATGTAACGTATACTCCCATATGTCATCAATAAGATCTAACCTAGAGTATCGATCAGGATCAAGTTTCCTAATTGTAAATACAGAATCTCCATAGTGCACTGATAAATCATAATGGGTAAAAGACGGAGCCATTTGTTACCTATAAAAGGATTATGTCAGTAAATCATCAACATAACATATAAGAAATAGTCAACACAGCATGATTAAATACTATTGCAGTATATAAACAATGTCAACATCATTTAACAGCTAATATTAAATAGTCAACATATTAACACAACAAATGTGCCACCCCCCATGGAGTACTGGATTTGTAACATCTGATGTTAAGATGAACCTTAATTACAGGTTTCCACTAGGAATTGGCACAAAATTAAAAATTTAAAAATAATAACTCAATAGTATTTCTCAAATCATATCAACAGTAATCGAAAGTTGGAAGTAAACTAATAATTAGAGAGGGTTTATGTAAGAAAGAAAAATGCTTAGGTGACAACGCCTAGGTGAGTCTACAACTCAATTAATGTTAGGCACAAATTAATGAGACTCATCAACATTCACAATATGTAATGGTTGCAAGTAACTAACATTCTCAAAATTTATCTAGGAGGCGAAGAACATAAAAAAGTTTAACTTCTTGAGCAGAATCCACCTCACAATTTGTCTTATCACACACAGCAAATTTAACGCAATAAAATTGATTAATTCAATTTCCCACAAATTATTTAAAGTAAATAACCTAAAATGAAGTAATGAAATTGATTATTTTTTCTTTAATTTCTACAAAATGAATAACTTCAAAATAAGATGAAGGTCGCTTAGAATGTGCATTACCGTGAAGTACTCGTATGCTCCATACATCAATATAGTTATATGATCAGTTCGAATGTTGGTAATAACAAATTGAATCCTGAGTTTCCACAAATAAGATATACTGGTTCTACGTAGGCAAATCAGGAAACCTCAAACCCTAATTACAATATCCCAGAAAAAATCTAACCCAAAATACTTAAATAATCCAAACCTAAAATTCTTGTTATTAACCCTAACGCAAACCTGGGAACAAGGATAAATTTTCAGAAATTCCCAATTCATTAAAAGAAAACCAAAACCCAAACTCAAATCGTCAGAAAACGTAGATATTGAATCAAATGTAACTAGAAATCTTAACCCTAATCATTTTGGGAACAAGGAGAAGAGATGAGACGATACTCTGTTCATACAAGAATCAAGAAAAATAGATCACTAAACTGATATTTAAGCAATTACTGAAAACTCTAACTCAAATTGAAAGAAAAATATTGTCGTAAGACGAAGAGATACATACATGCGTACGATTGATAACAAACGAATAACTAAAAACCCTAACCCTAGCACAGTTGTCTGAAAATCCTAATCCTTCCCACGGTGGTCTACTAATGATCGTAGGTTTACGATGCTTCGACGTCGTCTAAGAGAAAAATAGAGCTGTAGATTATTTTTTAAGTTTTGAGCAGTTACCCTGCCACTAACATAAGGGGTATATTTGATATTTTGCCTCCAAAATTAATGTCGTCACAGGGAATAGTAACAGAAGGGGGTCCGTAATACAAATTTTTCAAAATAAAAGATGTGTATGTAAATATGAAGTGTCTAGAGGGTTCATGCGTAATTAAGAAAATGTTTAGGGGGTCTAAATATAATTTACCCTATATATAAAATATTAAAAAGAAACATAATATTTTAATTTTGGGAGGTGGAATCCAAACTTTGAGTGCAATGAACGTGAAAATTAACTTTTATAATTTAACGTTAGTATATAAAAAAATAAATAATTAAATAATTAAAGTACAGGAATCAACTCATTATTTTCATTGAAGTTAGTACCAACCCAAGATTTTCAACACTCCAAAGCGCTAGGGATCTTTTCTTTCAATTACAATAAAAAGAGTAAAATATTTGATCTTTAGTTGATTAAAAACTACATTTTATTTAAATAGATGTGGATTTTAAATGAAAAAAAATAAAATTAATTTTATTTTTGAAAAAAAAATATAAGAGATAATTACTTTACATAAAAAGTATAAACTAAAACACAAGATATTGTAGAGATAAAAAAAATTACCAGAATTTATAAAAAAGTTAAATAACTATTTTTACATGATTATTTTAAATTCATCGTAATTTATTAATTAAATAATAAACCCAAAAAAATATATTTGAGTAATTAATTTTTTTCAATAATTAACAACAAAATCTTTTAATTTTAAAATGCAAAATGCAACCGAATGTTTTGATCAGGAATAATTTCAATCATTTTTTAACTGAACTCCATAAATTCAAATATACTACAAAAATTTTATAAAAAAATAAATTATTTGTGTCTTTACATTGAAAAAAATAAGTACATTCTTGTTTTAATTAGCTAGGTGTTTTCTGGCAGCAAAAAGCTTCACCCTTTTTGCTTTAACTTTAGACTGCCTTATGCTCTAGGTTATTCTTTGCATTGGTAGTTTTTTATCCTCTTTCTTGGCAGCTTATTATGCCTTCCCTTTGCTAAATTTACTTTTAACTAGTTTTGAGGGAAGTGAGTTGCACGATGAAATGAACTATTATTTAGTTATAAAAAAATTATTTTAATTATATTATGTTGGAGAAACATTTTTTTTTTTTGGGAGTTTTGTGATGAAGATATAGAATAACTCATATATTAAATAAATTAAAAGTAAATATAATGGTAAAAAAATTAATCATTAGCTATAAGTTAGTTAAAAAAAATAAAAGGTAAAGCTACGTTAATTTAATTTTCATTCTGAATTTAAAAAAGAAAAAAAGAAAAAAAAAACATATCTATAAATTAATCTTTCTCAACTTTGATCTTCTTTTCCATTTTCATTTTCCTCTTTCTAGTTTTTTGAAGGTATCATTCTCATTCTTCAATTTTTGTTTCTTATCCTGGTAGTTGTTGATCGTTTTATCATCGATGATGATTTGCTTAGACATTTGAATTTCTTTAACTGCTTCTCCGATTATGGAGATTCTTTTACCATAGTTTGGTCTCACTTTGTTCTATTTGATTGAGAGCTTTTAATCTTTATACTTGCATGTAGGTAAAATTTTGGCTCTCTATTCTCTATCAAATATAGAAGTTCTATTTTAAAATAAAAAAGATGTAATAAAAAAGTATTATTATTATTTTTTTTTACCTTCATTTTGAAAGATTATATATATATTATTTTACTGGATAGCCGAGCATTCTTCAAATAATCCTATAACAATTTTGCTGTTATCATCAATTACTCTAATCCTCAAATTGTACCCATGAAAGCAAATATTATGAATAAATGTTATCAATATTTGAAAATTATTATTATATAAAATTTTCATATGAGATAAAAATATAAAAATATTGTATAGTACGTGCCTTGGAAGGATATCAATAATCTTATTACATTTTACATTGTGCTCCTTCTTCCTTGTCATTGACAAAAATGGATTGTTTACCATCTTTACATGAATTGTACCAAGTTTGTTCTTCGTGTTTCAATATTGCTAATAATTTTTTTGAAACATTACAATGTATTATGTAAGAATGTAAAGATGATTAGTACGTATGTTCGTCTATTTTTGTAATATTTTTTTAAATTTATATATGTATTATTTATTTTATTTAATTTTGTCAAAAGTTGAATCTATCAAATTTGAATTAATATTATTGAATTGAATTCGGATCACATCCAGGCTAAATCCGCCCTACTGATAGGTATAAATACCAATAATTATGGTCAATGGATTGGAAAAATTTTTACAATTGGGAAGTTGCTCCCATAAAATGTGGAACCAAGAGAGGGCTTGCAGGATTTGACAAGTGGAATAAGTTGTTTGAAATGAACCATTAATTATGATTTGTATAATGCTTGAATGTTGCAGAATCAGTATCGGGTGTCGGTTAAATTGAAGGAAACAAAATGAGCTCTTATATGTAAAATTCTAGAAGGAATTTCATTTGGATCCTCCAACCAATATGATTTTGCTAGAAGTAAGATTTTAAATTCACTGCTATCTTTCGTAAAATATTGGGATTTTAGATATGAGGAGGATACTAGTGTAGGAATATGAGATTCCACAATTACTTTCTGATTTTGAGACAAATTAATTACAAAAATTATTTGGCTTCTTAATTATATCACTAATTTTTATGAAAAACTTCTTCAAATAGCAGCACCTTTGTATCAAGGACTTGAGAAAAGTCCTTCACCATGCTATGATTAACACAAAAATTATTGGACAACTCAAATCCCATGTCAAATCTCTTTCATGTCTGAATATTGAAGATCAAAATGCCTTCAAAATAGTTGAAGCAAAAATCAGAAACAAAAACACAGAAGCAAAGTCAGAATGATTAAATACCGAGCAGAACTCTCTCGTGCCTGCACCAAGAATTAATTCGAACAAATTGAACAACCGACTTTGCAGGGCTGCAAACGAATTATTTATTATCTAAATTAATCTGACCCATCAAATATGGACAGAAGTCTGCCAAAAGATTTCCATAGGGTTCAAGCTTCATCAGATTCCAAGTACGCAGAAAGTCAGAAGCTCAAAAACGGCAGCCTCTTTGGGACAGGTCCAAAACTGAAATAGTTGTTCACTCAACTAGTTTTTCTGAATGGAGTTTTAATTAGTCATGCAAGGGCATAAATTAGGCATGAAAAAAAACGCGAGTAGAGAGGTTTAAAGAAAAATAAAGAAAATGGCAAAGGTGAAAACCGACCAAACTTGGCCCTCTTCTTCTCCTCCTCTTCAATCATTCTATTTCTTTCTCCACTACGGAAAACCACCATATATGATTCATAAAAAAATTTAACGAATTCTATACCCAATTCAAATTTAAGTGATCAAGACAAGTTATCGCCAATAGATAAAATGATTGTTTATTTTCAGAAATGTAGCTAATAAATTGCCCACCTCCTTTTCCAGAAAATAGTACGAGGACAAAAAAAACGTTTGCCAGTCAAATCAATTTTGGCCTTCGGTTGGTCAGCAACTGTTAGTCATGAAAGGTATTTGATTTGAAAAATCATACTTGGTCAACAAATATTTGCCCTTCCCTACCAAAATCATAGTAAGTAAGTAAAGATTTTACTGTGAATTTCATCCCAAAAAGCAAAGTATTAAAATTGATAAAATATTTATAAAAACAAATAAAGAGAAATATTTTGTTGTTCAGATTTTTTTATTTAAATTTTAATTTTTCTGAAATCAAAAAAACACCAATCATTTACAATAGGTGTTTGTGTTTTTGTTTCCAGTTTACAAAATTTTAAAAATATAAACAAAAAAGTAAAAAAAATAAAAATGTTATTAAACAAAAGTTTAATAAAGGACAATTTTATTTAAAAAAAAAAAATAAGGCCAATTTGTCATGAGCCCAACTTTTATGCTGAAAATTGATGGCATAACTGTTACGATGCAATAAATTATTTACAAAAATAAAAATTTAAAACTGCCACTGTGAAAATTTTGACCACGAACATACAGCTAAAACTCTAACCATGGCACAGTAAAAAAAAAAAAAAAAAAAAATCTAACCTTGAGTAATAAAAAATTTACTATCTAATAGCGCTTAACAAGCATATTTATCGTATACAAAAGTTTTAGGATGACTAAATAATCATGAGTACTTACAGATATATAGAAAACAATATACAAACCGAAATATAATTAAAATTGATGGCCTTCATAGGCGATGGCCACAATATCATCACAAAATAAATAAATACAGACCAAGGCACTATGCCAACTATAAAATAATATCTATGGGAAATACACAAGTCCATGAAAAATAAATAACACGCATCACAATGAAATAAAATGGCATGGGTAGCCGCAAAGTCATCAACGAGCCAAAATCTCTGAATGCTCATTTCCTGTACCAAGATGACTACCTGCAGAATATAAGAGTGAGCAACAATACATAGTAGCTCGTATTCCCTAATAATGTCTAGGCATGCAGATACATCGCATGAAGTAGTTGATGACCTTTCCCTCATTCTTTGCATCTGTTGTCATGGATCGATGGATGTATTATGCACCAAACTATCACATAATCAAAACACAGCTTATAATTGAACCACGGATCAGTCATTCACGAAGTGCCCATATTGAAGCACCACAATTAAACGGCCCCTTTAATATAAATGTTATACTTACGTCAGATAAATTAACAAGATACCGTCATACATATATAAGTATATAGTTTTCCCCGTAGTTTTGGTGTTCTAAATTCCATATCACTTCGTTGGAAAACAGTTCTTCCTTTAGAATTGATTTAATTTTAAAATAAAAAATTAATTTAATTTGATTTAAAAATTAAAATTTTATATTTAGAATACATTTTAAATTTAAGAATTAAATTGATTTGATTTAAGAGAAATACGAAATTTAACTATCAATAAAAAATAGAAAATATGATAAATATGATATATAAGGATAAATTTGTTTACTTATCTAGATGACTCAAAAAAAAAAAATAATAATAATAAGTTATCATCAAATCTATTGTTTTAAATTGAATTTTAAATAATATAAAAATTTCAAAATTTAAGTTATGAAATGAAATCGATTTCAACTTATAAATTTTTATTTTAACTCCGAACATAAGAATTGATAAAAATTCTCATTAAATAAAATCAAATTCTATTAAATCTATCATTCCAAACAAAGTGTATATATTATATGATGTGTAGAAAATTCAACAAATTTTAAGCCCAATTCAATATCCGGCCATCACTGTATGGATGAACAATTTTCTCAACCACTCGGTGAAAGGACAAGTTACCACCTAGGGATAAAAATGATTACTTCTTTTCAGAAACATACGGCAAAGAATTTGCCTCCCATATAGCCTTTGCCAGAAAAGGTTGATTAAAATTTTTAACGTACCTAGTTGCTTCTTTCTTGCTTCACTTGATAAAGGAGAAAATAAATGTTGAGCATACTCTGAAAAAAGTAACAAGAATTAACTATTTACCTGAAGTTGACGGGTGCCCCATGGTGAAAGTTATGAAGTAGAGTTGCTATGTGGTGTGATAGCCTAGTTGTCAGATGTAAATCGCCCGATTGCTGAACGTCGGAATCAGATTACCACGGCTTCTGTAATGATAGCACGCCATAGCAAAAGAGAAGATGAGATGAGCGTTGCCTACTAGAGTTTGAAGTCCACCCAACACAATTTTATTCGAATATTGTGGTTGATAATTTCATTTACATTATGAGGTTAATAAAAAAGGAAAGAAGAGATGCATTTTTTAGACATTGATAAATTTCTTTAAAGTATATAAATTGGGAGTAATAGGAAATTAAATATAAATGAGACGGGCTTATAATATCCAAATACATGATGTTTTTTTCCCTTGAAGTGAAGAACAGAGAGTTTTTCTTTAGTTGATGTTGCAGTTTAAAAAAAAAAAAGGAAAAGAAAGAAAAGAAAGGACTCGAAAAAGAGAATTAAACAGAGAGAGGTATAGAAGAATCGTATTGCTCTTTGTTGTTCTAACTTTTAAAAATACATTGCTTCTATTTTTATTTTTTATTTTAATCTTAAAATTTAGAATAACAATAAGATTGTAGCATCTGAAATTTCTTATAATTTCTTCTTCAATTTATCTATGAAAGAAATTTACCCATGGGTTGATAAGAATGGAAGGAATGTGGCGCACTTTGTGAAAATCCTCTCCTTCTGTGCAAAGCTTGTCGCAGAATTCATCAGGCATGTATTCAATTTTCAATTCCCGAAGGGTAGAGATCAATCTTAATCCATCTGGAAGCATCTTCAATTTCTTGCATTCATCAATCCATAAAGTAGAAAGATTAGGCATGGCATTGTCCACTCTCCATTCCTCTAAATTCTCCAAACTTCTAAGCTCTAAATACTTGAGATTAGGAAAACCACCAGCAGAACAAACTATTTCCTTTCCCACAAAGGCATCTTGAAGTAAGTAGAGTCTCCTTAAATTGGGCAGCTTCTCTAGTGTTGGCATTGGGTCTTTCTCAAGTCTAGCACCGAACAAGGTTAAACTAATGAGTTTTTGATAGGATTGGGAGTTATATTCTGGCAACTGAGTTATAGTCCCATATATCCACAATTCAACTAGGCAATCGCAACTAAGCAATTGTTTAAGATTGCTCAAGTCTTCTTCCGAACGAAAATTGCATCCATTAAATTCCAAGGATATTTCCTGTAGTTGGGGGTGGCCACTGCTAAGGAGGTAGTTGTTGACGTCTTTCAGGAGCTCAAGCTTTTTCCATATGTATATTCTCTCTAGTCTCCTTAGTTTGGTTAGGTTGAAAAGACCCTTAACATCAACCTTGTCTGGAGCAAAGTTTTCTAATGTTTTCAAGTTTCTCAACCCATCTACTCGTAACATACTGCCATCTATTATTAAGAATTGCCGATAATAAGGAAGATAAAGATGTATCAATCCTTTCATCTTCCACAAAACATTTGGCACAATGATAGAAAACTTTGCCCGCAAATCAAGGGTTTGCAAATATCTCAGCTTTTCTATTGATGATCGCAACTTACCGAATCCGGTCTCTTTTAAACCCAAATGCCTCAGAAGGATAAGATTCCCAACTTCCATTTTTATTCCCATCAAAGCTTCTTTTTTATTAGTAATGAAATCTAGAACCTTGAGCAGTCTTGAATCTTTATGGATTGAGTAGATTTGATCTTCCACGGTACAGTCGTTGTAGAAGAACAGAAGTGTCCGAATGTACCTTAAATTTCCTTCTTGTTGGAGAAGCTGAAGGTCGAACACTATCCTTATCTGGCAAATGGATTGCAAGTCTATGTATTTTACGGCTACTGCTACTACTCGCACCAGTTGATGATATAGAAAAGGGACGCTGCACTTGCTCATCCTTAAGCCCATAATTAATTACCGTGAGAAAATTTTCCTCCTTTGCCTTCAACAAACAAAAATCTCGCATGAGATCATGGAGCCGAAGCGATTCAAACCTCCTGCCCCCTCTGATTACTGATTTATCCTCCGACTCTAATTTCACCTGAACCATGCATCTTTGGACGAGTTCACCCAACTTTTGCTTAGCAATTTCCATTGTTGTCTCGTGGCTGTCATCTTCCTGTGATACAAGACCTTCGGCCATCCACAGATGATATAGTCTCTCTGCATCTATGTCAAAATCTTCCGGAAAACTAGCCAAATAAAGAAAACATGCCTTTAGCTCATATGGTAATTCTCTGTAACTCAAATCTAACACCTTTGATACTCTTTTGTATTTTTCAACATAGTCTTTGCGTCCTTCAAGATATGGACCAACATTTCGATGCACCTCCTGCCACTGGATCGGGGAATCCTTTTCTTTTAGAAGTCCTCCTAGCACTACAATGGCCAGCGGTAAGCACCCGCATTGTTCAACCATTTTCATCCCTAATTTCACCTTCTCCTCCCTTTCAAAGTCTGTTCACAATGGAAAAAATTATATGTTCATACAACCCAAAAAAAAAACCACAAATTCATGGTTTAAGAATAGTTCTTGAAATAATCTCCAATTCACCAAAATAATATTATTGCAAAAAATTAGCTGTATTTTTCTATTGAAAATTTACTCAATACCTAATTCGAAAATGTGAAGGATAACTATAATACATGCTAATTTGACATTTTCTCTTTTACAAAACATCTTTTAAGAATAGTTTCACCAGGAGCAATAATATTGCATAAAAGGGCATTTCCGTACAATAATTTTAAATTAAAAAATAATTTTATCTAACAGTGACTTAAAATAATTTTAAAATGAATCAAAAGAAATACTATTTACGTCCTATCATACTATAATATAGTTTTATAATTATTTTATTAATAAAAAAAATTAAATAAAATTTGAAACATCAAACTTAATGTTACATGGATAAAACTTCTATTTAAAATACATAATTTAATACAAAATATTTCATGTAATTTAAAAATTATAATTATAAATATATTTTTTAATCAATGTGAAAGTTGCACCAATCGAAATAATGCAAATAGTACCATAAAATAAACTTAACTAAACACCAACATCTTTACACGTCTAAAGAAACTAAGAAAACATGGGAAAAAGTTTCAGAATTAGCTTACCCGTATCCTCAGCAGTTGGGAGCATTGCTTTTTTTAGTAATAACTCCAAACCCTCTTCTTTTGTTAAGCATTCAAGGTCGTGCACATAGCTTAGACAGCCTAGCCGATCTGCATATGTCGCCGCATATGTCGCCACATCTTTATTCCGCGTTGTAAGCATTATTTTGCTGCTAGACTTTGCACGAGGAAAGGCCTGTGACAAGTGACCCCAAGCCTCTTCTGACCAAATGTCATCCAAAACAATAAGGCATTTCTCCTCTTGCATCGATTGATTGAGCAACTCCACTAGCTGGTCTTCGATCATATTCCCAATTTCCTTACTTTTTTCTGGGATGAGGCCAATTAGGATCCTTTGTAGAACATCTTTTCGTTGCCACTGTTGAGATATAGAAACCCAAGCAAAGGCCTTAAAATGGCCCTTAACTTCTTGTTCTGTATAAAGTATCTGTGCAAGGGTAGTTTTTCCCAAACCCCCCATCCCACAAATAGAAATGACACTGTGGTGTTGGTCTTCAGCAGCCACCAGTTTCGCCACCAAAATCTCTATGTCATGTTTAAAGCCAACAAAATCAGGCTCAATATCAAAATAAAAAGTCCGCCTTTCAGGTGCATGATTTGGACCTGCTCCTTCTGTGGTAACATTCAGGCCAAAACTCCCCAAACTTCCTTTCAATCTAGCAATATCGCTCTTAACACTATTAATCTGAGACCCAATCTTTAACCGAGCAACGACTTCATTGAAGATGTAAACGGACCTCCAGAAGTAATTTTTGAAACCTCTTCCTTTTATAGACTCAATTTTCAATAGAAAAGTTGTGATCACATCCTCTGCATCATATGCAACTTCCCTAACTTCAGTAACCCAATCACGAATCTGCTCATCTTCATATTGTTTTGTATCTGCACTTTTTAAGAAACGCTGCATGTGCCTTAAATCTTTCAAAAGATCATCTACTTGGCCTCTTACTCCATCTAAGGTTTTTGCCTTTCGAAACAACAAACCTCCGATGGATTCCACAGCCAAAGAGACAGCAGCCTCAGCCATTCTAATTCTTTGCCCAGTTAGAAAAATCTGAGTACAATGAATCAAGCAATATGCTTCAGTCACGTAGGCTAAATTGAATATCAACGAGTAAGTAGGATTCATTTCTTCATTATTGTCCAGGTGTTTTCGGTGATACATTGTCTAATCAGCAAATATATATATATATATATAATATCACAAAGAATCCCAATAATTTAATTTTGGGAGGTAGAATCCAAAGTTTGAGTGCAATGAACGTGAAGAATAACTTTTATAACTTCTTGTTAGTATATTAAAAAAATAAAAAAATAAATAATTAAAGTACAGGAATCAACTCATGATTTTCATTAAAGTTAGTACCAACCCAAGAATATCAACATTCCAAAGCACTTGGGATCTTTACTTTCAATTACAATAGGAGTAAAATACTTTTTTTTTTTTTTAATCTTTACTTGATTAAAAACTACGATTTTATTTAAATAGATGTGGACTTTAAATAAACAAAAATAAAATTAATTTTAGTAAAAATATAAGAGAGAATTACTTTACATAACAAGTATAAACTAAAACACAAGATATTGTAGAGATATAAAAAAAAAAAAAAAAAAAAATAAAACAGAATTTATTAAAAGTTAAATAACTATTTTTAAATGATTATTTTAAATTTATCGTAATTTATTTAATTAAATAATTAAAAATATATATATATTTGAGTAATTAATTTTTTATTTAATTAAGAAAAAATTCTTTAATTTTAAAATGCAAAATGCATCCGAATGTTTTGATCATGAATAAATTCAACCATTTTTTAATCGAACTCCATAATTCAAATATACTACCAAATTGTATAAAAAAAATTAAATTATTTGCTTCTTTACGTTGAAAAAAAAAAAGTACGTTCTCGTTTTAGGTGTATTGTCTGGCAACAAAAAGCTTCTTTCTTTTGCTTTAACTTTGAATTGCCTTCTGCTTAGGTTATTCTTCGCGTTGGTAGTGTATTCTCGTCTTTCTGGGCAGCTTATTATGCCTTGCCTTTGCTAAATTCATTTTAACTAGTTTTGGGGGACATGAGTTGCACGATACAATGAACTATTGTTTAATTATTAAAAAAATATTTTAATTATATTATGTTGGAGAAACAATTTTTTTTTCTTTAAGTTTTGTGACGAAGATAGAGAAGCTCATATAACATAAATTAAAAGTGAAAATATAATGGTAAAAAAATTAATCAGTAGCTATAAGTTAATTAACAAAAATTAAAGGTAAAACAACATTAATTTAATTTTCATTCTGAATGAAAAAAAAAAAAAGCATATCTATAAATTAGTCTTTCTCAACTTTGATCTTCTTTTCCATTTTGATCTCCGTTTTTATAGTCTTTTGGGAGATGTCATTATCATTATTCAGTTTTTCTTAAAAATGTGGAACCCCCACCCTGAGGGCCCCTACCGTCCTATCCTGTGTTATGGTGGAGGAGATAAATTGTGGGATATACGTCAGCGGCATAGGGTGCGAAGGTTGCCTTTTATCGTTCTGTGCGATGCAAGAGCCCTTATAATTGTTGATCGATTTATCATCGGGGATGATATGCTTAGACATTTGAATTTCTTGAAGTGCGTCTTCGAATATGGAGATCCTTTTCCCATAGTTTGATTTCACTTTGTTCTATTTGTTTGAGATATTTTAATCTTTATATATGCAAATAATCATCTCTTGGAAAAATTTTGGCTCTTCATTTTGCATTAAATATAGAAGTTTTATTAGTTATAATTTATACAATTTATTTTAAAATAAAAAAGATGTGATAGAGCATTATTTTTTTTACCTTCATTTTGAAAGGTTCTATATATATTGCTTTACTAGATAACCGAGCACTCTTCGAATAATCCTATAACAATCTTGTCGTTACCACTCTAATTACCCTAATTATAAGATATCCCGTGGAATTACTCAATTACTATTATAACTTAGATTTTTAATTATTTAATTTTTTTATGAATTATATTTTTATTACGTAATTAGTTGAGTTTATTTAAATAATATTTAAATTATTAATTTATTTATTTTTGAATAATTGTTGACCCTTCGATATTTTAAAATTTTTTTATAAGTGATTAAATATAATTGGGGGTCCACTGTAATTTAAGTGGATATGGTGACACTTGATTAAGGAAATTGTATATAAATAGAACTTTGTCAAACTAAGATTTTATTTTGTTATGCGTAATGAAGAGAAAGTGGGGAGAACAGAAGAAAAAATGGCTGTGGCAAGGTGAAGAAAATTTCAAATGTTAGTTTTATTTACTTATTTATTTTATTTATTGTATGCTAAACATGGATAAAAAATTAAGAAGAATTGGTTAAAGGGCTAATAATTTGTCTACGGACATTCTTTTTCATATATATATATATATTATATACCAATTGTTTAGGTGATGGCTTGAAAAAAAAAAAAAAAACAACATAGAGTAATTGATTAATTTAGAATGATGTTCGAAGTTGGGAAAAAAAAAGTTTGCTTACGAAGTCAATTATATATATGTATATATCTGATGAGATATTAGGATTGAAAAAATGGGTAGTTGTAAAAAGTTTGGTGGATGTTTATTAAAATTACTTAATAAAAGTTTTATTTATTATTTTGATGAAGGTAGTTCAGAGTTAATAATTTTTTAATTATAAGTTTAAGATAGATTTCTTTTTAAATAATAGATGTTGTATTCGTGTATTCAGGATTAATTATATCTTTGGATATCAGGTGAGTGATTTACCTTACTAGTATAAAAATTTATAAATCAGTCCATGCATAAATATTTTCAAGTTAGATTTTGTAAACTAATATATGTGAAAATATATTTATCTTGGATAAAAAAAATTCCATAATTTATGTTATTGTGCATAAGAAAAATTATTTGAACAAATGTGTTCAATTTCAAAATTTATGTATTGTGATGAAAAATTTATTGTGTTTATTGAATTAAGATAAAAGTGTAGGGGATAGGTTCCTTAAGTGATGTAATCTGACAACTAAGAAACACGTAAAAATCGTGGTGAGCTTAATTCTCAACCATTGTGGGAATAGGCCCGTAAAAATCGTAAAAACCTCAATTGGATTGGCTTAAGAAAGAATTCAGGAGTCAGACTGGATAACTCTAAGTATAATATTTGATCCGATGGATATTGCCCATGAAAATTTATATTGACACATATGATATTTAATTCCCATGCGATAATCTATATTATTATTTGTTATAACTGTTATGATTGACATGTTGAATTATGGCGATTTTTGCATTCTAACGTGCAGGTTTTTAAAATACTATAAGTTCTGTATGAAAATTATTTCTTGACTAAATTTTTTACTGAAAAATTCATTATTTTCAAAGTTACCATTATTATTTTTGACTTGATAATTCATTCACTGTGCTTTTAGCTCATCTATCATTTTTAACATTTTTTAAGTGAGATGAAAGGATTATAATTAAGAATTTTGAATTGAGTTGAGACGTGTTATATAAGTCTGTGACCTCCTATAGAAAGATTTAATTGTATTCTTTAGGTTTGAAAATCTATGTGTTATTGAATTGTATAATTTTAGAGCTATTACTTTGCAGCTAGTTAGTTGATTTTGTTTGTTGAATCATATTTAATATTTAAGATTTTATTTTATTATTACTATAAATGTTTGTAGTTTGGTTTATGAAGACTTGCGTGTGTCATGGGGCAAGGTACCGTGATTCACAATCGATTTTGTCCTTAATATGGGGCATGACAATTGCCGCTCAAATTACATATATCAATTACTCATTTATTGAGTACCCAGCAAGTATTACCTGATTAGTTGTCTAAATCATTCAATTGCCAGTCTAAATTATTAGATACTCGAATTTATGCAAATAGCTCCATCAATTCGATTACTAAATTATATATATATATATATTGCA
>JAVXUM010144430.1:0-16298 GCA_035590655.1 Pouteria glomerata | reverse complement strand
ATCACCATTCATGTTCAAAGAAAGTATATAATTCATTAGGGAATTCCAAGTACACCAAAGGTGAGGGGTATTACACTAGGACTGTCATGAGATCCCACCATCTTGTGAGAGAAGGAGTATTTTCGAGAATACGGCGGAAGGCTAAAAGGTTGAGATCGAAATCGTATTGAATCTGCCGAGATCAAATCCGAAGTTCTGAAGGTATGATCTTGCATTCGTAGATTAGATCGGTTAAATTTTTTTTGAATTAATTATATACACTACAGCCGTGATCTAGGGGTTTTCCGCGTTCCCCGACATCCTAATCTATAGGTCCAGTAGGTAGCCTCACCTTGGAACTTACAGCAATACGTGTAGAGGAATGAGCATGATTTTCATGTGTGCTCACTATGCAACACAAACTATATATATACATGTCCTATCATGCCACTTATGAATATTCATCTCACGATGCAACAATACACATAACAATAACATCATTCTCATCATCATCAATCTAAATTCATCCACATAATCACCACAATAACCATCATCATCATCATCATCATCTTGTTGTGGATGGTCGAGAAGCGGATGGATACTCCGACCGTCCGGGAACAATGTTGTATGTCAGTAATACCAGAAGCGGATAGGGCGAGAGCTTTGTCAGCCCAAAGCAACAAAATAAGAGGGTAGCTAAAGGTTATGGGCAATAAGGAAGTATGTAATGTATCCATAGGGTCTTGTGCGTAAAGGTATTTGTAAATGTGAGTTTGGACGAAGTTGACTAACATGCGCTAAGAACCATGGTCTCACAGCCATGTGGCTAGCTCTACAAGGTCTGGTATATTCGTAAAGGAAGGCACCTCGACCAAGTGGTAGTAACACTCCTGCATGGTCAACTAGCATGAGAGTAATCATTGTATAGGTACGAGATGGTTATATGGTATAGAGTAAGTTTTGTCATGTAGTGATCTTCTCTCCTTAAACTAATCAAGAGTGCCTTGACGGAACTCCCAGCTCTAGCCACTGAGCCGCTCGTCCTCAAATGGTCAAGTGGGTGAAAGTGTGGTAGTGGACCATTTAGTTGGACAATTAGTACGCCTTACTCCCGGCCTACGGAAAATCTTCAAGTGCTAAGGTAGTTTGAATGTCATCAAATGTGGGCACCA
Organism: Pouteria glomerata; assembly: GCA_035590655.1. Lineage (NCBI taxonomy): Eukaryota > Viridiplantae > Streptophyta > Magnoliopsida > Ericales > Sapotaceae > Pouteria > Pouteria glomerata. The sequence goes on along the minus strand of JAVXUM010144430.1, from coordinate 15,147 downwards.
CGAGAAGGGTTGATGGTCTGGAATGTCCCTCTGCCACGGGATGACAGCCGCGGAAGGTAAAATGGCCTAACATGACAAGGATCCACACAATACTTGGGTCCACATAACACCTAGTCATCTACATTAGTGTCCCATTTGCAAGTGGCTTTTTCTTGGTCCAATAGAAGGGTACGGGCAAACCGTTAAATCTAATGCGTCCAATCGTCAGGAATGCCCATGATCGCAGGACAACCATCACAAGTAGAGATGATCTAATGCAATACCTTAACTGAGTTAACGCGAGACCAAGAGTTCATATGATATAGTTTGATCAACTTTAATGCTCTTTTGCACGCGGTCTTCTTGTCTAGGAGGGCACAGGCATTTAATGACCAAGTATTGCGAGATTCCAAACATCAAAATATTAATTGTTTTGGTGATGCTCTGCCAACATGTCCAGTCAATTGTCCTGTCTTTCCATCTTCCCAAGGGAAAGAAGTATAAATAGCCTTAAAGGACACTAATTTATTTTTACGCTTTCTTACTTCCTGTGAAGTCCTCAGATTTGATTCTTCTCCTCTTACTTAAACAACTGCAATTTTCTTTTTTTTTTCCTTAGTTTTTCCTTGAAGTTTCTGTCTTCTATGTCTCACTCTTCTACTTCTTGCGAAGAATCTCTGAAAGTAGAGCGTGGTGTTTCTACAGATGCTCATTTGTGCATCACTGGAGAAGCCTAAGCAGAAATGTTAACTTACGTCAAACCTCGTGATGTGAATGCAAAGTTGGAGTATGGTCATGACAAATCTGTTCTTGTTGTCCCCACGAAATGCAAATGTTTTCACACTCCTTACCTCAAAGGAGATAGCTTATGGGATTTGGGAATAGCTTTTTCTTTGGAGAGGCCTCCGAGGGGTCCTATTTTACTGTTAGCGCAGGAGCCTGAAAACAAAGATAACATTCTTCCGACTTCTGTTCTGTGGCTAAATCTAGAGAGGAGCTAACTATCCTTTCTTTCTGTCATTACATGAACTATACTTCTCTCATGGAGCGTGTAGATGCTTGGTCGATTTTTATCTTTCAACACACCTGTTATGTTAAAGTGTTGGAGAGTGCCGGTATCTTGGAGTAAAAGGATGTATAGCTCTACAAATTAACCAGAATGCCCCTACTATGGAAATGTTATTATCGTGGTGGAGTACATCTACTCACACTTTCATCACTTCTTTTGGTGAGATTGTTCCTAATCTAGGGGATGTGTTTATTCTTTTATCTCTTCTTTTGTACGGATGGAAAAACTTTATTATTTCCAATGAGAGCAAAGATCGGGTTATTAAGGATGCTTTAATAGAAGGCCACATGTGTGGGAATAATTTAGGAAGTTGGTTTGGTAAAGATGGCCTAAGAAAAGCGATTCGCGAGGGGACTAGCACCAAAACCACTTTTGACAGGTGGATACGCTACTGGTGGAGAGATTATTTTGTGAAAGAGCATGATTTACTGAAAGACTTGACATGCCCAATTAGGTTATCTATGATTACATTTATACATGTACAAAAAAGGACCCTTCAGATTACCTATAAGCTAGATGCATCTCCCTATACTAAATACATATACATTCATCTCTCCATATTAAGGTCAGTGTTATTATTTGGATCAGAGTGTTAGGCAATAAAATATAATCATGCTCAAAAGATAGCAGTTGTGGAGATAAGAATGCTAAGATGGATGTGAGGAATCATAAGGAGATATAGAATTAGGAACGAGAAGATTAGGGCCAAAGTAATAATAGCATCAATTGAAGATAATATGAGAGAATATCAACTAAGATGGTTCGGTCATGTTAAAAGGTGTCCAATGGAGATACCTATTAAAAGGTATGAAACTATGGAGATTGTCAGGAGTAGGAGAGGGGAGGGAGACCCAAGAGTAATTGAAAAGTAACTATTAAACACGACATTGCCTACATGGGTCTAATGGAAGACATGACCCTTAATAGATTTGATTGACGTCGTTAAATCCATATAGCCGACCCCACGTAGTGGGAAAGACTTAGTTTGGTTTGATTTGGTTTGGTTTTACATTCATCTCTCCATGTTAAATACTGAGATATGAATATAATATAAGTACATGAATACAATTAATGTCCATTAACAATAACATACCTAAAAGTATACCCAATTTTCCAACACTCCTCAAGCTTGAGAATATGCATTTTTCATTCCCAGCTTGGAGATAATTCCTTAAAAATTGTACTATTAAGACCCTTGGTAAGTACATTAGCGAGTTGGTCGTTGATCAAAATATAAGGGGTACAAATTAGTCCACTATCTAGTTTTTCCTTTTATAAAGTTCTTGTCTACCTCGATATGCTTCGTTCTATTATGTTGAATAGGATTATGGCTATGTTAATGGCAAACTTGTTGTCATAGAGTAATCTCAGAGGTCCTTCTCACTTGATCTTCAAATGCTTTAAGATTATCTTAATCCATAGTAGCTCACATATTCCTTAAGCCATTACTCTGATTTCTACCTCTACACTTAACCTTATTTTATTTCTCCATGCTACGAGATTACCTCCAAGAAAAGTACAGTAGTTATAAGCTGGTCTTCTGTCAACAAGTGAGCCATCATAATCTGTATCAGTGTAAACTTCAAGAGCCAATTCACCATTTCTTCTAAACAAAATACCTTTACCAGAATTCCCTTTTGGGTAATGTAATATCCTATTTACTGGCTACAAGTGAATCTCTTTGGGATTTTACATAAATTAGCTTACCATACTTATCGCAAATACAATGTCTTACCTAATATGAGCCAGATATATGAGCTTCCCTACTAGTCTCTACTATATTTCTTTGTCCATAGCTGGATCTTTATTTGCTTCTCTAAATTTTTAATTTGAGTCAATTGGTGTGGATATTAGTTTGCAAGCCAACTTTCTTGTCTCCCTCAAGAGGTCTATGACATACTTTTACTGGGAAATTAGAATGTCTTTCTGGGAATGAGCTACTTCAATTCCCAAAAAATACTTCAATTTACCAAGTTTTTTTTTTTTTTCTCAAATTCCTTGGCTAGACATTTTTTCAAGGCTTCTTTTTCCTTTTCATATCATTCCCCGACATAATTATGTCATCAAGATAAACCAAGAAAGCCGTTACTCTCCCTGAATCTGAGTGCTTGAGAAAAAGTGTATAGTCTCCATTACTCCGTCTATATCCAATAGCTAGCATCACTTTGGAAAATCTATCAAACCAAGCTTTAGGATATTGCTTGAAACCATATAATACTTTCTTCAACCTACAAACTTTGTTGTTTCTTGTATTCCCCTTGAATCTTAGAGGAATTTCCATGTATATCTTTTCTTCCAAATTGACATGAAGAAATGCATTTTTTATATCAAGCTGCTCTAAATACCAGTTGAAGTTGGCAGCAAAGAATAGAAAAATTCTGACTATGTTCATCTTAGGCACTTGAAAAAATACCTCCTGATAGTCAATGCCGTAAGTTTGTATGTACCCCTTTGCCACAAGTCTAGCTTTATATCTTTCTAGTGAGCCATCTGACCAGTACTTCACTGTAAACACCCATTTGCATCCCACAACTTTCTTATCTAATGGTAGATCAATAGCCTCCTGTGTATTATTCTTTCCAAGTGCATGCATTTCTTCTCTTATGGCATTTTTCCATTTCTTATCAAATAATGCCTCAGAAATAGTATTATGAATATGAATTTTACTTAACTCGACAAGAACATTTTTATGTGATTGTGAAAATCATTCAAGTGACGCAAACTTTGCTAGAGGATACAAATGATGTTTAATGCACTCCGTTGTGCCTTTCCTAATATAATAGGAAGGTCATAGTCATTGGTTAACTGATGAGAAATATTATTTGGAACTTAACTTACCTCAATTCTAGGAGTGGGTTGTGATTCTTGACCTTGATCTAGAACTATGTCTAGGTCTATACACCTAGAGTAAACCTGGGTAAATCTAAATATGTCTTGGAGTGCTTTATTCCTTATCATAAGTGAAGACGTTGGCTTTGGTTCAGATGACTCTGTCACTTAGGATGATTCACTTGACACAAGAGATTCAGGCTGAGATAAATTACGAGCAAGAGATTGGGATGGTTGTGGTATTGTAAATGGTAGTTCAAGCAGAAAGAAATCCCTCTCCTTATCTTCTATAGGTGACAATGACTCCCATTGAAGATAAGATTGAGTGAAATAGAATTTTTGTTCTTCAAATGTAACATCAACAAAAATAAAAATTTTTCAGGTAGGTGGGTAGTAACACTTATACCCCCTCTGAGTTAAAGAATATTCCATAAAAATACACTTAACAGCTCTTGAATCTAACTTTTCCCTGTCATGATTATGAATATGAACAAATACAGTGCATCAAAAAATTCTAAGGGTGACGTTATTTGTGATTCTGAGATCAGGATAGAATTTAGAGAGAGTTTCCATCAGTGTTTCAAACCACAAAGACCTTAAGGGCAATCAATTGATCATATATATAGCTGTAGGAATAGCTTCCCCCCAATAGTTCTTTAGAACATTTTGATGAAAAAGAAGGGCTCGTGTGGTTGCTAACAAGTAACTAATTTTTTTTCTGCAACACCATTTTGTTATGGAGTACTAATACATGAAGATTCATGAACAATGCCTTCCTTTTGAAAGTACGGAGATAAGATTTGATTGAAATGATCTCAAACATTGTCAGATCTAAGTCTTTTTAGTTTAACCCTCAAACTTATTTTGAATCATGTTATGAAAATTGGAAAGAATACCGCTAGCATCAAATTTTGATTTGAGAAGAAAGATCCAATAAACTCTAGTGTAAACATCAATAAATAAAACAAACCAATGTGAGCTAGACACATTTGGAATTATGGAAGGTCACCATATATCACTATGAATTAAATGAAATAGAATGGAACTTTTTTCATTTCTGATTAGAAAAGTACCCATTTATGTTTTGCAAATTCACAAACCTCGTAATGAAAATATTCACTCCTCAACCCTTTAAACAAAGTTGGAAACATGATTTTTAGGATTCCAAATGATGGATGTCCTAAACTAAAATGATGAAGCAAAATGGTGTCTCTATTAGATAATGATAAAAATGACAAAGGAAAATTATTCCTGACAATATTAGATTTGTTTGATTCCTCCAAATAGTATAGACCTTCTTTCTCCTTAGCAAATCTAATCCTCTTCTCCGAAACCTGGCCCTAAAATAGATAGTAGGAAGGATAAAAAACTACAAAACAATTCATGTCACAAGTGAGTTTCTATATGGAAATCAGATTGGTGAATAACTTAGGAACATGGAGCACTTTTTTAAGGTGAGAGATGGAGAGATATGGATGTCTCCTAGGCCAACTATCGTAGAAAAAGAACCATCTGCAACGACTATTTACCTATTACTTCGACAGGGAGTGTAAGTGCTAAAACTTAGTAAAGAGTGAGTCATATGATTAGTGGCTCCTGAGTCGATAATCCATATATCCTTAACACCATTATCTGAGACATTTAATCATTGAGAAATAGGAAACTTACTTGAGAATGCAAAAGAACATGCACCAGTGGGTTTCTCTAAAGATCCTAGAAGTTGTCTTAACATGTCTATCTCCTCTTTGTTGAACTCTCTCAAACTCGGATGCCTTTCTTGACTTGGTTAGTTTTGATTTACAGTAGTATTGGTTTAGCTTTGATTCTTCTGTTGTCCTCTTTGTTGATTCAACTCCTTTCTTGGTAGTTTGCCATGTAACTTCTAGTTGTTTTCTTTTGTATGTCCTGATTTCTTTTAGTAATTACACCAAGGACAACTTCATTGTCTTGCCTTTGGGACCTTAATAAATATGTTTTCCCACTCTCCTTAAAAGGTGGTTCAGGAGTAGTTACCATTACATATCTTTCCATGGTTTGGGATTTAAGCGTAACCACTTTATGGCTTTCTTCAGCATGAATCAGGGAGATGGCTTCATTAAGAGAAGATAATTCTTCTTTGCCAAGAATCTAGACTCTAACATAATTAAAATCAACATTAAGTCCCACCAAAAAATCATAAACTTAATCTTTCTTAATGAAATTCTTTAAGATTGCTACATCTTCTGGCATTTTGTTCTAATGCACTGATAATGGTCGAGTTCTTACCATAAATTTTGTAATAAGTTTGTATATTCAGCCACTATTTTACTGTCTTGTTTTGTTTCACTAACTTTGACTTTACTCTCAAAGATTTGCGCTACATAACGAGCCTTAGAGTATGTTTGTTGAACGGCTTCCTAAATCTTTTTTGCTGTGGAAAAGAACTTGAAGGTGTTGCTGATTTCTTGGTTCATGGAATTCCATTACCATGACATGATCATGAAGTCTACTTCATCCCATACTTCAAATGTTGGGTCGGCCTCTTTTGGCTGTATCCCAAGAAGATGACTCAGTTTTTCTTTTCCTTTCAAGTGCGCTCAGAAGAATTGAGACTACTTTAGGTAATTCTTTCCATTCAACTTATATGCTCCTTGCATATTTTGAAGATCTCCAAATGTTGGCTACATCATGATCTCCTCAGATTGTCTAATAGTTTTGGAAGATGCAATCTTAGACATATTGATTTGAATCTAAGGTAAAACTGAATGATTTTTATGGTGATAGAGGCTAGAAACAATAATGGCAGTGAAGGCCAGAAAAAAAAAAAAAAAGATAGGCCAACTTTGTTTTGGGCTCAAAATAGAGCGAAACAAAGGTGAAAATTAGCAATGAAGGCTAAGAATGAAAACCCTAATTAGGCTTTGATACGAATTGAAAGAGAATGATTTATTGAAAGACTTGATACACCCAACTGGATTGTTTGTGATTACATTTACACGTGTAAAAAAATGACTCTTCAAATAACATATAAGCTAGATACATCTTTTTATATTAAATACTGAGACACGAATATAATACAAGTACATGAATACAATTAATGTACATTAACAATCGCACACACCCAAGGTATTCTCGGTTTTCCAACATATTTGAATCCATGCAAGGGCACCAATGAATACAAAAACGACCATCAGCATGATTCTTCTCATCACATCTTGAGAGGATGCCGACGAATAGTATCAGCTCACACGTATTTAGTATTACACAGCTCATCTTAGCCATGGGAAACCTGTCGCTTTCCCATCTTTTTAAAGTAGTCTTTTCTACTGTTTAGATCTAATCAAGGAAGGTATGGATAGGTTAATTGGGAGGTATGATATTTTGACTTATGTTAGTACTCCATTCTTGCAAATGTAATTGTATGAACATTTTCCAAAATTTGGTTCTAAACCCTTAGATTTCATCGAGGAAGTGATAGTGGACGAAGGGAAATATCCAATGAAAAATCACAAGATTTTACCAAATACCTATAACATGAAAACATAAGCTATTATGCTACAATTCTTCATTTAAAGCTTCATTTTTTATCTTTTTTTTTTTTTGGATAAGTAAAGAATTTTATCAATAAGACGAGAGCAAAAAAATAGATCAAGTAAATGTCATACACAAAATCAAACTATCGACGAAGTTCACAAAATATTCTATATCTATTTCTACGCTCCGTTTACCCAATCACATAAGACCTGTAACCTATATAAGTGACAATAGAATTATGATTTTATTTTATCTTAACTTTTTATAGGAATTGATTTGTATTTGTAATATTTTGTTATAAGTCTCTTGATTTTCATTGTAACTATTACATTTCATTTATGAGAGTCAATTTAGTGGAACAACACATATGATCAACAACTAGTATAGCATGAGAAATAACTGTGTTATAGAATAAAATAACTCTAAAAAAAAAAAAAGTAACAAGTGAAATAGTTGTGACATATCACTTGAAAAAAAAAAACATAAACATGTATTTTATTTGACAAAATTACAAAAAAAAAAAAAATAACTTTTAAAATCAATAAATTCACCTACAAAATCGAGATTTTACTTATTTTACATCCCAAAATTGAGATCTTATTTATTTTACCCATATTAAGATTTTACGTAAGATTAAAAAAAGTTTCTCGTTCTAACATCGTAAAATCATAAAATTTTAAAATTTAAATTGAGATTTTAACAACTAAACTTGTGATAGATTGTGAGGAAGAGTACGTATAGCATCCTTACTTGCAGCCTATGACCAGAATCAAAGCAACCAAGTTTTATTTCAAGCTTCGGACTTTAGAAGTGCCTTCACAAGACGTACTTGGACTCCTGTAGTAATGCTCGAGCTGGAATGGATTCTACGGCGAAGTTTGCCTACTTTGACTAATAACAGCTAGAGATCCTAGGCCTACAATCCCCAAACGTGCTACCCGTTAATTTGGGTTTGACCAAAGGGCGTCAGCACTTGGGAATGTGAGACTGCAGCTCAAAGTCTTGCTTTATTCTATTCTCTAGATGGACCCTCGGAGTTGAGACCCATTGTAGGCTAACATAAGCTTCCACTGGTTGGTCATAAAAGTAGTTGAACCGCGCGGGGATGAACCTGGTGGTCTATTAGTTGAGTTAGTTTTCGAATATGTTCAGTCTTATCCTTCAAAAATTTGTGTGCCTGCCATTCTGAAAGATGATGCTTTATTTTGCCCATGCAAATGGAATCGTAGTTGTGAGGATATCGTGTTGCAACATCAACACCCTGTGGGCTTAAAAGTGGGCACAGCTACCATTGGAATGCCCACAGGAGTTGATCTTGCCAAACCTCCCACCGTGAAGATAACACTTGGCAAGGAGAATAAAGGGCCATCCACGGACGATTCTTCTTCAAGGTCGAAAAAATGAACTAAGGTGGTGAGTGAGCTATACTCATGTTTTCTTTTAAATTTACTTGTTGCATGTGCATTTCTTGTCGTTATTTTGTTTGTCCCCTGTAAATAGGCCAAGGAGCTAGAGGGACCACAATTGTGCACCTCCGCATGTTGATAATAGATGAAGGAGAAAAAGATCATGAAAATAAGTGTTCTAATCACCCACAATGGAGTTGGAGTGGCGGCCCTTCCCAAGATTGCTACTACAAATGCTGCTTTGGGGAAATACGCGACAAAAGAGACCCCCACAACGGGAGCAACCCCAGGCGAAACTGCTATTAGCTTAAAGGATCTCGAGTGCTCTTTTCAGTAGAGAGACGCAACAAAGATTAATATTAATCTTGCTGATCAGGAAAGTCTTATTGCCAAAGGACTTGATGCAAAAGTTTATGTTAACACAGACACACCAGAAATGCCCAAGAAGAGCGCCTCTAGTCCTTGGTCCTTGCCGTAGGAAGGGAATGCACCTAAAGTGGTGTTGGAGGCTCCAATCAAAACCATTCCTGATGCACAAATCAGTCCACCTTCAACTATTGATTTGACTCCAATTTCTTTTTGAGTTTTGGCTCAAGGATAGGCTTCTAATGCTCGAGAAGAGGCTAGCTCCGCAGTAAAGGCAGATTGGAAAATGAAGACAATACTTCGGATGATGGAACTGAAGCGATCTTTGGTCCCAGCCCCATCACGGCACGACTCACCGCTTGATTCTTCCCGAGAGATAAACTTTGCAGTAAAATGACCACCATCAAGCGTGGTACAATCTTGTTCAGAGGCAATGAAATCACCTGCCACATTAGCAAAGGACAATCGTGGTATAATTGATATCTCGGACTCTCCGATCAATCCGCATGGATCAATGTTGCAATTATCATCTCCTGTATTGGGTGCTACCGTGGTAACATTTGGCCTAACCCCTAATGTGTTTAATTTAACTCAGCACGGAGATGTGTTGTCGTTCGTTGCACTGCTGATTCAGAGCCCATCACAGAGGTTGTGTGACGTAGTTCGGCTACGACGAACAAAGAAAAATAAATAAAACAAATAAAAGAAGGCTGAAAGAAAATTTTAGGGTTTCAATATTATCAAGTTTACCTCAAAACAATGCGTAAGGTGCTATTTATAGGCACCAATACAAAACCCTAACCCTAAAGGATAAAACAAAAATAAATAAAAATAAATTAATTAATACTCCAAAAATTAGGAATAAATAAAGAAACTAATAATAATAAAAATCTTCATTGGACTTGGACTTCCTATCTCTTTTGGGCCTACTCCATACTCCATCATTGTGTCTTCCTTTAATGAAGCCACGTTGTTCGAAGGGGTGCTCTCTTATTTTCTTCCTCCACTACAACCAGTTTATCATCACTCAAAGCAGACCTTCTTAAATTTAACGATGTGCAGTCTTTCCCTTCGATGTCTTGCTTTACAATAACTGGGGATGTTTTTGCAAAATTTAGTTGACATCCCCTTGAAAGATCTATCTCTAGAGGAGGCCGCCTTTTTTTTCCACAAAAGTCTGTCTCTGCTTAAGTTTGCACATCTTGACATTGACTGGATTGAGCAACGTTTCAAAGCTATTGTTGGATCACTAAGTTATATACAGGCGCATGCCCGGTTGAGGGAAGTTTGTTGTGACATTGATAAACTTATGGAGAAGCTGAACACCCTGCGAGTGACGAAAGAACAACTTGTAACCACTACAAATAAGGCGCAGGAAGTCAACAATGATAGCTTTGATGTCTCAAAAAAAGTCTACCAAGGACTACCAAACTCGACAGGTGGAGATCTTAACTCTGCCATCGCATTTTCCCGTGACAGCTTCAATGAGTTGCGAATTTGGAACCCTTAGCATACATAGGGCCGTCTCAAAATGTATTGACTATCATGTTTCTGTAATCATGTTGAAGAAAACTTCTTATTTTGTGGCACACCGTTGCCATCTGGTTGTAAAAGAACCTTTGTTTTGTAATGTGCTCTCTTAGTTTATTACTTCAATCTCTTCCGATGTGTATTGTATTTCATTATCCTGTTCTGACAAGTTTATAATGTAATGCCTTCTTTCTGTGGAGCTTTAAAAATTTAAATACAATGTATAAAGAGGTCATATGTAACCATCTATTTGTTAATCGAATGATCTTCATTTGTTTTAGTGCCAAGGGGGGCTCCGTGGACTGATTTGCACGTGAAGGTTCTAGGAGAAGCTTTTGAGTCAAATAGTCATGCACAGGGAGCCTTGTAGGCTACCTCCAGAACTCGTGTGTGAAGGTTGCAATAGGAGAAGCTTTTGAATAGATTAAAGTCAAACACAAGGCACCCTGCAGGCTACCTTAGGGACTTACAAACAAAGGTTTCTATCATGGGAAGCCGTTGAATAGACAATGTCAAGCACAAGGCACCTGCGGACCTGGGGGACTAGTGAATAAAGGTTCCGATGGAAGAAGCCTTTGAATGGATTAAAGTCAAGCCAAATTAAAGTCAAGTACAAGACGCCCCACAGACTACCTTGGGGATTTACGAACAAAGGTCCCAACAGGGAAAGCCTTTGAATATATTGAAGTTAAGCACAAAGTGCCCCACAAGCTACCTTGGGAACTTGCGAACAAAGGTCCCAACGTGAGAAGCCCTTGAATGGCGAGGAATCACCTACGGAGAGAAATTAATGACTTCACAGCCATTTTTGAGATTTGAACAGTCATGGCTTTTTGCTTTTGCCTAATATTAAGCCTTATAAATAAAAACCCCTTTAGTCTTTAGGAGGGTTTTTTCTCACTTGAAGAAAGATTTGTATTCAGAAGCTGGAGTGAGTTGAAATCGCCGCCAGATTCCTTGTGGACTATTAAAGTATATGCCAAATTTCTCGAGGGGAGTAAAGTTCGCGCCTAGGTTACTTGAGCGAGATTAAATTTCATGCCCAAATTGAGGTACAAGCCCAAATTGAATATGCGCCAAATTCCTCAAGGGGGTTAAAGTTTGAGACAAAATTAATTGAGTAAGAGTAAAATTCACGCCCAAATTACTTCAGACTTAGCAAAGTCAATAAGCAAAGACACGCGGTCAAGGTTGCACACGGCGTTGGTCTTTGCAGCAAAGGATGGTTGCAACGAAGCCGTCTTATATGGCGTGTGTAATAAGTTCTCATTGCGTGGGTTCATGATGAAAAGAGTCATGACAAAGAGATCACGTGTTGAAAGGTTCCACCTTTTGGTTCTCGCAATTTGTGCAAGAAATTCAAGCCACATATTTATTTACAGTTGTATATATTCTTACCTTGTACAGCTCCACATGTTTGCTTACAATAATATATATTCTTATCATGTATAGCTTCTAGATTTTAGGTATTTATAGTGTATAATACCTTTACCATATATGGATACTAGAGTTGAGGTAATTAGCTTTAATTTTAGGAGATCTTTGGTAATTTATCTCCCGTAATTTTTCATTTTCTTGTAAACTTTTTATTTTTTGCCTATTTAATGAGAATTGCCACAAAGGGCAAATCAATTTTTCCCAAAAAGAAAGCTCTCTTTCATAATTTGACATGGTATCAGAGCTAGGGCTTTTGAAAATCATAGAGAACCTTCAGAGTTTCTTGTTCAAATCTTGTTCTGTTGTATTCTTGTCTTATGCCATTCTAGTGGGTGTTTTTTGGGTTTTTTTTTTTTTGGCTATCCTAGTGCAGAAAACGTACTTGTGTCCAGGTTTTGTTTTCAGATTTGTCCATTATCTTGGGTTTCTTGATTCTACTTACTTTGTTTTTTTTTTTTTTTAATTACATTGTTGATCATGTCTCTTGCATTATGTCATCTAATAAGTTAGATTTCTTTCTTATTAATTTTATTGAAAAAAATTACTCTACTTAAGAGTTTTAGCTCCAATTATTTGTCAAAGGAAAAGAATTGTGGGGTCATGTTGATGGAAGTAACCTAGCACCTACGGATTTTGAAAAGTTATCTAAGTGGGAAATCCAGGGTGCTTTGGTTATAACCTGGCTACTTAGCTCAGTGAACCCTCATTTTGTTCTCAATTTGAGGCCTTATAAAACTGCCCACCTCATGTGAAATTACTTGAAAACAATTTACTATCCAGACAACACTGCTAGGAGATTTCAATTAGAGTAAGAAATAGCCAATTTCACACTTGGGAGTCTTTTCAATTAAGGACTATTTTTTTGGTTTTCAAAGTCTTTGGACTGATTATTCAAACATTATTTACCCTAATTTTCTGCTATAGATCGTTCTGCTATTCAAACAATGCATGAAACCAGCAAGAGAAACCAATTCTTAAAGAAGTTGCATTCAGATTTTGAAGTCACGAGTTCTAATCTAATGAACCATGATCCCATCCCATCTTTGGATGCTTATTTTAGTGAACCGTTTCTAGAGGAACAACGTCTACTCACTCATGCTGCCATAGAACATCAAGCTAATGTGACTACCATTGTTAATGTGGCCTATGCAGCACGAGGAATAAGGGCAGAGATATGCGTGCTGGCCAGTGCTATAATTGTAGAGAATTTGGTCATATTGCAAATCTAACCTAAAAGGAAGCAGATGACTGTTTATCATGTATCGATTGGTGCTTGCAATGCTGTTGTAATGCTTGCTACCTCACAAGTAGTTCCTACTCCTGCTCCTACAGCCCAAGGGTGTGTTTGGAGTTATATAAAATTGTATAAAATTATAAAAATTAGTGTTTCATATTTTGTGCAGTGAGTAAAAAATTTAAATTTTACAATCTTGTGATTCATGTTTGTAAAGATTTATAAAATTTTGTATTATTTTGTTTTGCACCAAATGGTGCCTTATTCCTGAAATGGTACAACAAATGATATTGTCTACATTTTCTGCTTTTGGCCTCTCAAGTAGTCCCAATTTTCCTTCCAAGCCATGGTATTTTGACTTTAGCACTTCTCACCATATGACCAATACTGTTGTCCCTCTTTCCAAGGAGAGAAGTTATGATAGAACCATGAAAATTCACACGGCTAATGACAGCTCTCTGCCTATCACCGCTGTTCATGATATTTCTTATTCCTTAATTGATGTTTTTGTATCCCCTAATCTATCCACAAATCTTATTCCTGTTGGGCAATTGATTAATCATAATTATAATGTAAATGTTTCTCGTTCTGGTTGTAGTACGCAGGATCAAGTGTCTAGGAAGATGATCACAAAGAGGCCTAAAGTAAGGCAGCTATTCCCTCTTATGCCTTCCTTAATTAGTCTTAGTCTTTTTTTACATTCATTTGCTTATATTGCCATTAGACATAAAAGTCAGTTGTGAGATAAACATCTAGGCCATCCAAACTCACATGTACTTCATACTTTATTCACTTTTGGTTTACTTGGCAATAAAGAATCTTACTCTTCTAATATTTGTTTCGATTGTACCACATTCAAACTTGGTAAAAATTAAAGTTCTACACTTTCCAAACCAGGGATCTTGTGCAACACATTGTTTTGATATCATTCATAGTGATGTTTGGGGAATTGCTCATGTTCTCTCTCATGCACATTATTAGCATTTTTTTACATTCATAGAAGACTTTAGTAATTTTATTTGGGTTTATTTCCTTTGGTCTAAGGTAGAAGTTGTTTTTCGTCTTCAAGCGCTTTCTTACAGTTCTTGAGACTCAATTTTCTTCCCACATTAAGGTCTTGTGATCTAATTTTGGAGGAGAATACATAGATAAGGAGTTTCAAAATTTTCATCAAAGCAAAAGAATAATCTCTCAGTGTTATTGTACTTCTACACCACAACAAAACGGTGTTGCAGAGAGAAAGAATGGTCATCTTCTCGATGCGATATGAACCCTTTTACTTGAATTCTCTGTTCCTCTCTGTTTGGTATAAACACTTTCCACATCTGTGCATTTGATAAGTTGTTTACCTTCTCCTACTTTAAAAAATGTTTCACCATTTGTCAAGCTATTTGGTCATTCTCCTCCATAATCTGATCATCGTACTTTTGGTTGTGTTTGTTTTGTGCATCTTTTTTATCATGAGCGCCATAAACTTACTGCTCAATCTGTTAAGTGTGCCTTTTTAGGTTATGCTATCACTCAAAAGGGTTATGTTTGTTATGATGCTCATGCTCGTTATATTAGAGTTTCCAAGAACGTGGTTTTCTTCAAAAATTAATATTTTTTTTCATTCTTATGTTGAGCTCCCCTCTTTATCTTCTTCTCTTATGCCTAACTTTTCAGATTCACCATCAATTGTAGAAAGGTTCAAACTTGGTCTTGCCCATTGACCTTGGCCCGCAAGTGCACGGGTCGTTGTAGGTAGCAAATTTAAATTTATAAAAACAGTACGGAGTACCGGT
>JAVXUM010144405.1:0-16306 GCA_035590655.1 Pouteria glomerata | reverse complement strand
CCGCGACCCGGCTCGTAGTGCTCGGTATGCAGCTCGGCACCCGTCGCACCCTCGAACACGGTGAGGTACTCAGGGCCCGAGAGCACGAAGCCCTCGAACTGCCGCAGCACGTTGCGCCCGCTGCGCGAGGGGGCGTAGACGTCGATGAAGCGATCAGCGAGCGTCGCGGCGTCCGCGTCGGAGAGCGGGTACTCGAACTCGGCCTCCGCGGCGCCGAGCGCCTCCTCGACCGTCGTCGGCCAACCGCCCTCGGGGCCCGCGAGCACCTCCGGCCGGTCCTGCCAGCCCCGGAACGTCTCGATGAGACTGTCCCGCCAATCGGCCGCCGAGTACCGGTAGTCGTCCTCGTTCGAGAAGCCCTCCGCCAGATCCTCCTCGGGCAGCGTGATGAACCGGGCGCGCGACTCGTCGCCGCCGGGCAGGATGCGCGCGCCCGGTGCCGTCTTCAGCATCAGCTCCGCCTTGCCGTCACCGTCGAAGTCCTGCGCCAGGAACTGCGTGTAGTGCGCGCCGGCCCGGATGTTCACACCGAGATCGATCCGCCACAGCAGCTCCCCGTCCAGCCTGTACGCGTCGAGGTAGACGTTGCCGGTGTAACCGACCTGCGAGACGTCCTTGCTGTTGGACGGGTCCCACTTGACCAGGAACTCGTACTCGCCGTCGCCGTCGAGGTCCGCGACGCTCACATCGTTCGCCGTGTACGTGTACTCCTCGCCCTCCGGGTGGATGACGCCGGCGGGGGTCCGCCCTCCGGCGGGCCGCTGCAGGTCGATGCCGAGGAAGCCGTCGTCGCCGGTGCCGATCGCACCGCTGCGCTCTCCGGTGCCGTCGCCCGTGAACGCCTCGACCTCGTACACGCTGCTCGCAGTGCCGTCGGCATCGAGGTACGCGGTGCTGTCGGTGACCTCGGCGATCGCGACGCCGTCGCGGTAGACCCTGAAGTCCGCACCGGACACGCCGCGCTCGGAGTGCCCCGTGGCCTCGTGCCCGAGCAGCCGCCAGCTGAGATGCACGCCCGCCTCCGAGGCGATGGCGACGAGCCCGCGGCCGAGCTCCTCCAGCTGCGGCCCGGGGCGGTCCGCCGGGCCCGCCGGCGGCTCCGCGGCGGTCGCCGGCAGGGCTCCGCCCAGCAGTCCGAGTGCGATCACGGCACTGCCGGCGAGGGCCGTCGCGCGCGTGCGGGCAGGGGTTCTCGATCGATTCGTCATTGAATCCTCCGCTTAAGGAAAACGCTTTCCGCAGACCCTAGGGGAGGCTTCTCACCCCCGTCAAGGGGGGGGTGGGGTGACGGCCTCTCGAACGCGGCGCTGGCGCGATGACGACGCGCGCCATCGAGCGGATGCGCGTGTCGGCGGCCCCTGCCAGGATCGATCGCATGCCCCGCCTGAGCCCCGCTGCCGTGCGCCGCATCGCCCTCGCTGCGCAGGGCTTCGGCGCCCCGCAGCCCGATGTCGTGAACCTCGGGCACCTGCGCCGCACGATGCGCAGGCTCGCGGTGGTGCAGCTCGACTCGGTCAACGTGTTCAGCCGCTCGCACTACCTGCCGTTCTTCTCGCGGCTCGGCGCCTACGACCGCGGCTTGCTCGACCGCCTCACGGCGCACGCACCCGGGCGCCGCAAGCCCGAACTGCTCGAGTACTGGGCGCACGAGGCGTCCATCCTCAGCCCGGAGGCCTACAGGTGGTTCGGCTGGCGCAAGCGGCTCGTGCGCGAGCAGGCCTGGGGGTCCATCCGCCGGTTCCCGTCGGAGCACCCGGAGGCGCTCGCCTCCATCCGCGCCCAGATCGCCGAGCGCGGTCCGCTCCGATCGAGCGACCTCGGCTACGAGCGGGCGCCGCGCGAGCAGCGGGAGATGTGGGACTGGCACCTCGGCAAGACCGGGGCCGAGTACCTGTTCTGGGCCGGCGAGGTCGCAGCAGCCCGGCGCATCAACTTCGAGCGGCACTACGACCTCGTCGAACGCGTCGCGCCGCCCGAGCTGCTCGTCGAGCGGCCGGCCGCCGAGTCGCACCTCGAGCTCGTCCGCCTGGCGGCGCGCGCCCTCGGCGTGGCCACGGAGCCCGACCTGCGCGACTACTTCCGCATGTCGCGCGCCGAGACCGCGCCGGCGATCGCGGCGCTCGTGGCGAGCGGTGAGCTCGAGCCGGTCGAGGTGAGCGGATGGAGGGACGCGGCCTACCTGCACGCCGAGGCCCGCAGGCCCCGCCGCATCGAGGCGAGCACGCTGCTGACGCCGTTCGACAACCTCGTCTGGTTCCGCCCCCGCACCGAGCGTCTCTTCGGCTTCCACTACCGGCTCGAGATCTACACGCCCGCCGAGCAGCGGGTGCACGGCTACTACGTGCTGCCGTTCCTGCTCGGCGACGAGCTGGTCGCGCGCGTCGACGTCAAGAGCGACCGGCAGGCCGGCGTGCTCCGCGCGCACCGCGTCGGCATCGAGCACGGGGCCGACCCCGCCCGGGTCATGGCCGAGCTCGAGACCGCGATGGAGCGCACGGCCGCGTGGCTCGGGCTCGACGCGGTGGAGCTGCCCGGCACCGGGCCCGTGCTGCTCGACCCGCGCTGAGCGCGTGCGCGTGCCTCAGCCCTGCACGCCCCGCATCCGATGACCGAGCGCGATCTGCTCGCCGCTGATCGCCGCCGCCTGACGCGAGAGCAGGAACACGATCGCCGCGGCGACCTCGTCGGGCGAGGAGTCGCCCGGCTCCGCGGTGCCGGGTCGGTCGTGCGCAGCGTCCTCGCGCACGGGCCCGGGGTTCACGACGTTGACGGTCGTGCCGGTGCCGGCGTGCGCATCCGCCAAGATCTTCGCGATCGTGATGAGCACCTGATTGCGCACCGCGCCGGTGACGGATGCGGTGAGCCGCGCGTTCTGCCCGCTCACCCCGACGATCCGCCCGGCTCCGGCGGCGTGCAGGTGCGGGGCGACGGCCTCGGCGACGCGCAGGAAGCCGAGCGCCTTGCCGTCCAGCGCCTCGAGGATCTGCGCGGGATCGCGGTCGCGCGACGTGTCGAGGGTGGAGGCGGACGGCGCCGCGGTGACGACGACGGCGTCGAGCCGACCGTGCCGCGCGACGACCTCGGCGACGCCGGAGGCGACCGCGTCGGCATCGCGAGCGTCGAAGGCGACCGACGAGGCCCCGAGCTCCTCTGCCGCCTGCCGGAGCCGATCGCCGCCGCGGGACGCGAGCACCGCCGTCGCCCCCTCCGCGATCAGCGTGCGGGCCGTCGCCCTGCCGATGAGTCCGCTGCCGCCCACGACGAGCACGACCTTGCCTGCGAGTCCGAGATCCATGCGCTCATCCTGCCGCGGACCGGTCACTCCCAGCTGAAGAACGTGCGCCACCAGCTGCGCTTGGGCGGCACCTCGATCATCGGCTGCTCGGGCGGCGACCCGGGCGGGTGCTCGAGCAGCAGGGCGAGGTCGTCGGCGACCCGCCCCATCCGCTCGTCCCGGTGCTCGGCGTAGTCCCGTTCCGGCTCGCGGGGCGCGCTGGCCAGGTAGCGGGGGCGGAACATCTCCTCCATCGCGGAGGCGCGGGCCTCGTCGACGATCGCCTCCACCGCCGCCGCGTCGTCACGGGCGGCGCGCAGGCGCTCCGCGAGCGCGAGCTCGATGGCCCGCCGCAGCTCGATGGCGCCGGCGTCCGCGCGCCGGTAATCGCTCTGGTGGAGCGCGTCGCCGCGTCGGTTGGAGGCACGCGTCGCGACCGCGACGAGCCGCTCGGCCGTGCGCTCCTTCTCCGAGATCAGGGCGTCGATCTCCTCGCGGACGGCATCGGCGAGTCCCTCCTCGTCATAGGAGCCGCGGTCGCGCAGCACATTCACGATGAGGCGGTTCTTGGCGCTCATGCGCAGCGCGGCGGCGACGACCAGCATGCCCTCGTCGACCTGCCGGTCGACGTCGGGACCGGTGATGGGCGCGGGATTCCCGACCGTCTGCTCCTGCTTGCGCCGACCCGGGGCCACGTCCGCTCCTCACGCCCGATCGTCCGGTGCGCCGGGCAGGGTCAACGCTACCCGGCGGCACCGACGCGACCGCTCCCACCTCGCGTCGAGACGGGCCGCAGCCGCTCGGCAGACGTGGCGGACAGGCTCGCCGCATGAGCGAGCCGAAGAGGATCACCGACCCCGCCGAGCGCGAGGAGCAGCTGACCACCGCCCCGAACGCCGAGCCCGAGGACGCGAACGAGCGCATCGAGCTGAGCGAGGGCACCGACGGGGCCACCCGCATCGACTGGAGCGACGACGCCGCGGTCCGCCCCGGCGACGCCGACGACTGAGGCCGCTCGCAGGCGGCGCCCACAGCACGTGCGGGCTCGGCTGCCAGGGTGAGGGTCACCGAGAGAGAGGAGCTCCCATGAGCGACAAGGCGAAGCACGAGGCCGAGGACCTGGGCGGCAAGCTCAAGGAGACGGCCGGTTCGGCTACGGGCAACCGCGACCTCGAGAACGACGGCAAGTCGGACCAGGCCGGGGCCAAGCTCAAGAAGGTCGGCGACGACATCAAGAACGCCGTCAAGGGCGACTGAGCCCACGACGTCGAGGGCCGGTGGAGTGATGCTCCGCCGGCCCTTCGTCGTACGCGGCCCCGGTACCGCCTGGACGGCAGCGGAGCGCATCGCGCCGCGGCACGGGACCGGCTTAGCGTCGCCGGCATGCGAATCGACGACGTGCACTGGAACGAACCGGCCCGAGCCAAGATCCTCGAGGACGCCGACCGCGTGCTGCGCGAGGCCGTGACCGAGGTCGCCGCCACCCACGCCGGCGAGGACTCGGACGCGATCTACGCCGAGCTCAACAAGCGGCTCAAGGGCCGCTTCATCGACTACGAGCCCGGACCCGACGTGCGCGAGTACGCCGACGCGATCGCCTCCGGCGAGCTGACGACGGACTAGCGGATGGGCAGGGTCGTCGCCGAGGACCCGGAGCACCCCGACCGCTGGCTGGTGATCGACGGGCGCCGCTGGCGCCGCACCGACCCGGCGCTGCCGCATCCGCTCGTCGAGGCGCTGCAGTCGCACCTCGGGCGGGCCCGCTCGGCGGTGCGGGCCGCGAAGCGCGACGGCGACGAGGCCGCCCTCGCAGCTGCTCGCGAACGGGTCGGGCTCGCGAAGCACGGTCTGGGCGAGCGCGGCGAGCCGTGGTGGGAGCGGCTGGAGGCCGAGCGGCTGGCCGCCGCCGAGGAGGCGCTCTCGAGGCTCGACCAGCGCTGACGGCGAGGGCGCCCTCCGTCTCGGATTCGGCGTGCCGAATACCCCGGATCCGTTGGATCCGCGGCGTTCCGGGGCGACAGGATGGGGCGTCCCGTCCGCCCGGCGGGACGGCCAGCGCCGGCGTGCCGTCCGGTGCGCCGTGCCCCACCGGAAGGCTCACCGTGCCCGTCGCCGAGCTGCTCCTGATCGCCGTGGGCGTCTCCGCCGACGCCTTCGCGGTCGCGCTCACCCAGGGCGTCGGCATGCGGCGCCGCTTCGACTGGCGCCGCGCACTGCTCGTCGCCGGCCTCTTCGGAGCCTTCCAGGCGGTCATGCCGCTCATCGGCTGGGCCCTCGGTGCGAGCGTGATGTCGTTCATCGAGGACTACGACCATTGGGTCGCGTTCGGGCTGCTGCTGCTCATCGGCGGCAGGATGCTCTGGGAGGCGCTGCGCCGCCAGGAGCACCACGAGCCCACCGCCCCCGGGCTGCGAGCACTGCTCGTGCTCTCGCTCGCGACGAGCGTCGACGCGCTCGCGGTCGGCGTCAGCCTCGCGGTGCTGCCGCTGTCGATCTGGGTCGCCATCCTGGTCATCGGCGCGACCACGCTGCTGCTCTCCCTGCTGGCGACCTGGCTCGGCCAGCGGGTCGGCGACCGCCTCGGCCGGCCGGCCGAGCTCATCGGCGGCATCGTGCTCATCGCCATCGGCACGAAGATCCTGCTGGAGCACTTGGGCGTCCTCTAGGCTGCCTCCAGGATCGGATGGGGGAGCACCGTGCACATCGTCGTCTCGCTGGTGTACCTGGTCATGACCATCGGTCTGCTCGTCGACATCATCACCCGCGACGACAGCCAGGTGAAGCACCTGCCGAAGGTCGCCTGGGCGATCATCATCGCCCTCGTGCCGCTGCTCGGCGGGGCCCTCTGGCTCATCGTCGGTCGCGAGTGGTCGGGCGGCAGCCCGCGGGCCGCGATGGAGCTCCGCCAGCAGCGGCGGCAGCCGTCGGAGCCGCTCGCCGCACCCGCCGTCGACACCCGCACCACCGAGCAGCAGCTGGCCGATCTCGAGGCCGAGATCGAGTTCTACGAGCGCTACCGGGCACGCGAGGACGGCGACCGGCGCTGAGCCGTCATCCCCGAGGCTGACATCCGCCTCGCGGTCATCGATCGCGCAGGTGCGCGACGTAACGTTGACGGAGCCCGGACGCGTGACGGGGGCCACGCGCAGCACTTGGAACGACGGGGGAGCCGAACTCGATGGAAGAAGAACCGCGCATCGGCGGAGTGTTCGGCGCGATCGCCGGACTGCTGGGCATGAGCGTGATCGCCGGGGCGCTCGTCGCGGCGCTGGGCATGCCGGCCATCGCGGTGTCGACCGGAGCCGCCAGCAGCGCCGCCGGTTACTGGGACGTGCTGCCCGACTACATCACCATCGGCGAGCAGTCGAACCGCACGCGCATCTTCGCGACGCAGAACGGCGAACCCGTGCAGATCGCGACCATCTTCGAGCAGAACCGCGAGGAGGTCGCCTACGAGGGCATCAGCGAGAACGTGCTGAACGCCGCGATCGCCGCCGAGGACCCGAACTTCTGGGAGCACAACGGCGTCTACCTGCCGTCGCTGCTGCGTGCCACGGCCGAGGTGCTCGCCGACCGCGACGATGCCGGCGGCTCGACCATCACGATGCAGCTGGTCCGCAACGAGCTCGTCGCCGAGTCGCAGCGCTACCTGCAGAGCGACCCGGAGCTCGCCGAGCGCCTGTTCACGGAGGCCACCGAGACCACCCCGGCCCGCAAGCTGCAGGAGGTGCGCTACGCGATCGCCCTCGAGAAGGAGTACTCGAAGGAGCAGATCCTCGGCGCCTACCTGAACATCGCGACCTTCGGCAACAACCTCTACGGCATCCAGACCGCGGCGCACTACTACTTCGGCGTCGACGCCAGCGAGCTCGACGTCAACCAGTCGGCGGCGCTGCTGGCGATCGTGCAGAGCCCGAACGCCCTGCGGCTCGACGTCGAGGAGAACCTGCAGCGCAACGACGTGCGCCGCGGCTACATCCTCGACAACATGGCCGACGAGGGCATGATCACCGCCGAGGAGGTCGCCGCGCTGAAGCCGGAGCGGCCGGCGCTGAACATCCAGCAGGTGCAGAACGGATGCATGGCGTCGCGACTGCCGTGGATCTGCGACTACGTGCGGAACACCGTCGAGCAGGACGAGGCCTTCGGCGAGAACGCCGCCGAGCGCCGCGCCGAGTTCCGCCACGGCGGCTACGACATCTACACGACCATCGACGTCGACGTGCAGGAGCGGGCCCAGCAGATCATGCAGGACCGTGCTCCCGCGACCGCCGAGGGTTACGATTTGGGCGCCGCGTCGAGCGGTGTCGAGCCGGGCACCGGGCGCATCCAGTACATGGTGCAGAACCGTGCTCTCGACGCCAGCGAGAACGCGGCCCCGGGCACCACGGCCCTGAACTACAACGCGGACCGCTGGATGGGCGGTTCGAGCGGGTTCCAGTCGGGCTCGACCTACAAGGCCTTCGTGCTGCTCGAGTGGCTGCAGGAGGGGCGCTCGCTCGACGACAGCCTCGACTCGCGGCGCCGCGCCTTCACGGACTTCCACGCCAGCTGCCAGCCGGGCAGCATGGAACCCTGGAACCCGAAGAACTTCACGACCCAGCCCGACCGCATGAACGTGCGGTACGCCACGACGAACTCGTCGAACACCGGCTACGCGGCGATGGCCGAGCAGCTCGACCTGTGCGGCATCCGCGACATGGCGCAGTCGCTCGGCGTCCACCGCGCCGACGGCCGAGACCTCGAGTTCTACGCCCCGACCATCCTCGGAACCAACGAGATCGCGCCGCTGACCCTCGCGGCGGCCTTCGCCGGCATCGCCGCGCAGGGGCTCTACTGCGACCCGATCATCATCGACCGCGTCGAGCGCGACGGCGAGGAGATCGAGCGCCCGGATGCGAACTGCCGGCAGGCCTTCGACCCGCAGGTCGCCGACGTGGCGATCGGCGCCCTGCAGGACGTGTACAACGGCACCGGCCGCCAGGCCCGCCCGTCGGGCGGCACGCCGGTCTTCGCCAAGACCGGCACGGCCGATGACTACCGCCAGTCGTGGATCGCCGCGGCGAGCTCCAAGATGGCCACGGCCTCGTGGGTAGGCAATGTGACTGGCGGCGAGAACGGCCAGAACCTCTCGCGGGCCTCCATCAACGGCTCGTCGGCGCGACTCGTCTCGCACTACTTCTCGCGCGACATGCTGAGCTACTCCAACGAGCGCTTCGGCGGCGACGCGTGGCCTGCGGCCGGACCGCGGGTTGTCCCGGACGCCCAGCCCGGAGCACCCGCCGGGCCCGAGCTGCAGCAGGGCGTCGTGCCCGATCTGGCCGGCCTCACGGCCGACGAGGCGGGTCCGCTGCTCGACAGCCTGGGCTTCACGATGGTCGTCGGCGAGCCCGTGAACTCCGCCTACTCGGCCGGGCGCATCTCCTTCACCAACCCGGCCGCCGGATCCTCGGCGCCGGAGGGCACGCCCGTGACCGTCTACGCCAGCAACGGTGTACCCCGGTCCTGACCGCGCGTGGGCGACAAAGGGGACTTGACCGTCGCCTGGGACAGGACGGAAGATCGCTTCGCGGCGTGAACGATGCGTCCGGAAGCGGGGCAGCATGACGGACGAGACGGCGAACCGGCAGCGATGCGTCGAGTCGATGCTGCAGGAGCGCTACCGCGACGATCCCGCGTCCGCCGCGATCGCGCTCGACGCGTGCCGAGGCGAGGGCGCCGCCGAGCAGCTCGACGCGCTGGCGCTCGCCTGGCACCTGGCGCGCAACGCGGAACGGGATGCCGCCGCCGCGCTCTCCGGCGCGGTCGCGGCGGCCGGCCGCACCCTCACCGAGGCGGAGATCGTGGTGCGCACCCGGCTCAACCGCTACACGGTGCAGCAGCTGCTGGCGCCCACGGCCTGACGGTCGGCGTCGGGGCCGCTGCGGCGGTACCATCGGGCGTCCCCTCAACGAGAGCCGCCGCCATCAGCACCGAGACCGCCGACCAGCACGATCACGACCGCGATCGTCGCAGCCGCCGCGCGACCGTGCTGCAGGGCGCGGCGGTGATCGCGCTCATCGTCGTAGTCGTCGTGCTGTGGCTGACGCTGCCCGTGCCGACGGTGGACGAGATCCGCGACATGGTGGCGGCGTTCGGCTTCTGGGGCGGGCTCGTGTTCGTGATCGGCTACGGGGTCGCGAGCCTGGTGCCGATCCCGAAGAGCGTGGTGAGCATCGCCGCCGGTCTCGTCTGGGGCCTCGGGCTCGGCGTGCTGCTCGTCACGGTCGCCTCGATGCTCGGCGCGGCGCTCGCGTTCTTCATCGGGCGCGGCCTCGGGCAGGACCTGCTGCGGCGCGTCATGGGCGACCACCTCCGGCGCGCCGACGAGGCGCTCAGCGACCACGGTCTGAAGGCGCTCATCCTGCTGCGGCTCATCCCGGTGTTGCCCTTCACCGTCATCAACTACAGCGCGGGCCTCACCCGGGTGAGCCGGCGCGACTACGCGCTCGGCACCCTCATCGGCACGATCCCCGGCACGGTCGTCTTCGTGGCGATCGGCGCCTACGGCTTCCACCTCGGCTGGCCGTTCTTCGTCGCGGTCGCCGCGGCGGCGGCGATCGGCGGCGCGGTGTGGCTGCTGGTGCGGCGACGGCGGGCGGCGACGGCGGCGGCCTGACCGCATCCGCTCGGATCGCCCGCCCGCTCGGCGGCCGCATCCGCTCGCTCACTCGGCGAGGGCGGCCACCTCGGCGATGACCCGCGGGTCGGCGAGCACCCTGAAGTGCCCGCCGGTCGCGAGCGGCACGTTCTTGGCGCCGGTCAGCTCGCTGCCCTCGGGGATGTGCGGGTCGAAGGCCGGGTAGACCGAGACGATGCGGGCGTTCACCTCAGCGGAGCCCGTGAGCGCCACGATCGTGGCGTCGCGCGGCGAGAACGCGCGCAGCGTCGCTCCGAGCATGAAGCGGCCGTAGCGCGAGCCGCCGAACGGCGTCGCCACGGCGACCATGCCGCGCACCCTGCGGCCGGCGAGCGACAGCATGACCTGCTTGCCGATGAGGCCGCCCTTGCTGTGCGCCGCGATCACCGCGTGCTGCAGGTCGAGGCGCTCGATCTCCGAGGCGACGAGCGCGGCGCCGTCGCGCACGGGCGCCCGGTTGCCCTGCAGCGCCGTGATCACGTGCACCGGGTGGCCGCGCTCGTGCAGCGCGCGGACGAGCGGATGCAGGAAGCGCCAGGTCTCGTACACCCCCGGCAGCACCACCACGGGCGTGAGCGGCCCGCTCGCGTAGCGCTGCGGGTCGGTGCGGTCGAGCGCGGCGGCGAGCTGCCAGCGCAGCGCGTACGCGTAGTCGGCCGCCCACCAGGCGAGCCGTCGGAGCGGACCCGTCACCGGGGCGGCTCCAGGAAGCGGTCGACCGCCTCCGCGACGGCGCCCGGCGCCGTGAACTGCGGGTTGTGCGCGGCGCGCGGCACGATGACGAGCGAACCCCGAGCGGCGTCGCGCAGTCGGCGCAGCCAGGAGCGGCTCACGACCGTGTCGCGGCCACCGCCGACGACCAGCACCGGCGATGCGAGGAGCGCGACGCGATCGAGCAGGGGGTAGCGCAGCATGCGCTCGGCCTGGGCAAAGAACCAGCGCAGGTTCGTGCGCAGCACGTCGGTGACCATGATCGCCACGATCGAGGGCGGCTCACGCAGGAAGTCGGCGATGATGGCGAGCGCGAGCGTCGCCCGTGAGGTGCGCCGCTCGTCGACGACGGGGTTCACGAGCACCACGGCGGAGGCGAGGTCGGGCCGCTGCGCCGCGAGCTCCACGGCCCACTGCGCGCCGAGCGAGTGCCCGACCACGACGGCGTCGTGCACCGCGAGCAGCTCGAGCGCTCGTGCCAGAGCGGCGATCATCGTCTCGATCGGCACGTCGCCGGACGGCGCCGGGCGTCCTCCGAAGCCGGGCAGCTCGACGACGTGCACCGGCCGGTGCAACGCGAGCCGGTCCTGCAGCGGGCCGAGCGGGCGCTGGGACATGCCGAGCCCGTGCAGCAGCACCGCGGGGCGCGCGCCCTCCGCGCCGGCCGGCACGGGGCCTGAGCGGATGCGGAACGCCAGGGCGTCGATCACGACGTCGCGCACGGTACTCGGCAGGGGCATCCGCTCACGGTAGCGCCGACGGCCTCGGCAGCGTCGTCGCGGTGCCTGAGCGCGGGCCGACGATCGACGCCGCGCTGTCCGCTCAGCGACGCTTCGCGGGCCGAATCCGGACGACACCTGGCGGGTCGCCGGCGCGCAGGGCGTGCGACGTCACACTGGCGGTCGCCGCGCTCGGCGCGGCGGGAACCGAGGAGACGACGACGTGCCATTCCGACTCGAGCCGGCGGCGTGGAGTCCCGCCCCCGACCCGCGCGACCTCGACGCGCTCGCCGCGGCCGCGCGGACGGCGGTCGGGGATGCGGAGGCGGAGTGGGCCTTCGTGCGCTCGGTCACCCCGCGGGTCGGTCTGCTCGAACCCGGCGCGGCGGCGCGCTTCCTCGTCTCGATGGCGGTCGTCGCGAGCGTCGACCTCACGCTCGCGCGCAGGCTCGAGCCGCATCTCGACGCGCTGGGCATCCTGCGCCAGGCCGGCATGGAGCCGCCCGAGGGGACCCTCGGGGTCTTCGCCGCCGAGGCGCCCGGCGTCGTGCTCGAGGCCGACGAGCGGCACCTGCTGCGCGGGCGGAAGCCGTGGTGCTCGCTGGCCGGCGAGCTCGACCACGCGCTCGTCACCGCGCACGGGCCCGAGGGCGAGCGCCGGCTCCACCTCGTCGATCTGCGGCAGCAGGGCGTGACCCTGCTGCCGGCGGCGGGATGGGTGGCGAGGGGGCTGCCGCGCGTGCCGAGCACCCCCGTGGACTTCGACGCGGTGCCGTCGACGCCGGTCGGGGAGCCGGGCTGGTACCTCTCGCGGCCGGGCTTCGCGCTCGGCGGCATCGGCGTCGCCGCGTGCTGGTGGGGCGGGGCGGTCGGGCTGGTCCGATCGCTGCACGCCGCGGCGGATCGCAAGCGCGACGCCGAGCTGCTGCGGCTCGCACTCGGCGAGGCCTACCGCGAACTGCTGACGGCCGAGCTGCCGCTCGCCGCCGCGGCACGGGCCGTCGATGAGGGCGTCGCGACCGATCACCGTCTGCTCGCCCAGCGCGTGCGCTCGACGGTGCGGGCGGCGGCCGACCGCATCCGCTCGCTCGTCGTGGAGGCGCTCGGTCCGGCGCCGCTCGCCTTCGACGCCGAGCACGCGCAGCGGGTCGCCGACCTCGAGCTCTACGTCGCCCAGGACCACGGGCGCCGCGACCTCGCCCGCCTCGGCGGCCTGCTGCTCGAGCAGGAGGAGCTGCCGTGGTGACCTTCGACCACCGCGATGCGAGCACTGCGGTCTCGGCGTGGGACGACCGCTTCGACGCGCCCGCCCTCGACCTCGACGGCGTCACCGGGATCGTCGTGCTCGCGCCGCATCCCGACGACGAGACCCTCGCCGCGGGCGGGTTGCTCGCCACGGCGGTGCGCGCCGGCATCGCCGCCGAGGTCGTGCTGGCCACCTTCGGCGAGGCCTCGCACCCGGGCTCGCCCGGCCATCCGCCCGAGCGGCTAGCCGAGCTGCGCCGTCACGAGTTCGAGTTGGCTTTGCGTGGCCTCGGCATCGGCGTGCGCGGCACGGCCCTCGGCCTGCCCGACGGGGGCGGCCTCGGCGAGCAGCGAGCGGAGCTGACCGCAGCGATCGAGCGGGCGCTCGACCGTGCCGGCTCCTGCCCCATGCTGGTCGCGACCTGGCGCGGTGACGGGCACCGCGATCACCGCATCGCCGGCGAGGTCGCCGAAGCGGTCGCCGCCCGCCGCGGCGTGCGTCTGCTCGAGGCACCGATCTGGCTGTGGCACTGGGGCGGGGGCGCCGACTCCGACGCGCCCTGGCCGAGCGCCCGCGTGCTGCGCCTCGACGAGCGCGCCCACGGCGCGAAGCTGCTCGCGCTCGGGGCGTACCGGTCGCAGACGGAGCCGCTGAGCGCGCATCCGGCCGACGCCGCGATCCTGCACCGCGGCATGCAGGCGCACTTCGAGCGGCCCGCCGAGCTGTTCTTCGAGGCCGGCTCTCGCGGCGCCGGGCACTTCGACGAGCACTACCGCCGCCGGCCCGGCGGCTGGAGCTTCGACAGCTGGTACGAGCGCCGCAAGCGCGCCGTGCTGCTCGCGGCCCTGCCGCACGCCCGCTACTCCAGCGTGCTCGAGCTCGGGTGCGCCACGGGCGAGCTCGCCGCCGATCTGGCCGGGCGAGCGGATGCGGTGCTCGGCATCGACCTCGCCGAGGCGGCCCTCGAGACGGCCCGCCGGACCGTGCCGCAGGCGCGCTTCGAGCGGCGCGACCTGCCCGCCGAGTGGCCCGCGGGGCATTTCGATCTGGTCGTCATGTCCGAGCTCGGCTACTACCTCTCGCCCGAGCACCTGGCCGAGCTGAGCGAGCGGATGACCGGCGCGCTCGACGACGACGGCGTGCTGGTGCTCTGCCACTGGCGGCATCCGGACCGGGACGCCGTGCTCGGCGGCGACGCCGTGCACCGGGCGGTCATCGACGCGTGGCCCGGTTCGGTGGTCGCGCACCACGAGGAGCCCGACTTCGTGCTCGACGTGCTCGTGCTCGGCGAGGCCTCAGTGGCCCGCCGCGAGGGCCTCGTGCGGTGAGGCTGCCGGTTCTCGAGCGCCTCGACGTCGTCGTGCCGGCGCACGACGAGGAGGCCACGGCCGCCGAGTGCTTGCAGTCGCTGCTCGCCGCGCGCGAGCACCTGCTGCGGTCGCGACCCTCGATCGACTGCTCGATCCTGCTCGTGCTCGACGACTGCTCGGATGGCACCGCGGACATCGCCGCCCGCTTCGCCGGCGACGTCGGCACGCTCGCCGTCGAGGCGCGCTCCGTGGGCGCCGCGCGCCGGGCGGGCGCGGAGCTGATGCTGCGTCCCGGCACGAGGCAGTGGCTGGCGCAGACCGACGCCGACTCCGCGGTGCCGCCGCACTGGCTGAGCGGCCACGCCGAGGCGGCGGAGTCGGGCGTCGAGCTGCTGCTCGGCACGGTGGAGCCGACCTTCGCGACGTTCACGCCGCAACAGCGGCGCACCTGGCACCGCACGCATCCGCTCGGCCACCTGCCCGGCAACGTGCACGGGGCCAACCTCGGCATCGATGCCGCGCTCTACCGACGGCTAGGCGGGTACGCGGCACTGCGAGAGCACGAGGACGTCGATCTCGTGCAGCGCGCCCGCGCCTCGGGC
This sequence comes from Pouteria glomerata, assembly GCA_035590655.1. Taxonomy (NCBI): domain Eukaryota; kingdom Viridiplantae; phylum Streptophyta; class Magnoliopsida; order Ericales; family Sapotaceae; genus Pouteria; species Pouteria glomerata. The sequence goes on along the minus strand of JAVXUM010144405.1, from coordinate 1,765 downwards.
GCCCGGGTCGAGGCGAACGGCGGCATCGCCGTGAGCACCTCCGACCGGCGCGTCGGCCGGACGCCCGGCGGCTACGCTGGCTTCCTGCGCGAGGCGTACCCGCTCGGTCGCTGAACGCGACCTCGGTGGGTCTCGTGCGGACCGTGGCAACGGGCTGACCGCAGGCGGAGCGGATGCGCCGGGCCGTGCATCCGCTCGTAGCGTTCCTGAGGCGGCGCGCATTCGTGCGCCGCCCCAGAGCAACGAGGGAGTCATCATGCCCCAGGTCATCGAGACGATCGACGTGAACGTGCCCGTGAACGTCGCCTACAACCAGTGGACGCAGTTCGAGGAGTTCCCGCGCTTCCTCGACGAGGTCGAGTCCATCACCCAGCCCACCGACGTGCTCACGGTCTGGACCGTGAAGGTCGGCCCCGTCGAGAAGACCTTCGAGGCCGAGATCACCGAGCAGCACCCGGACGAGCGCGTGGCCTGGACCAGCACCGGCGGCGAGGTCGACCACGCCGGCGTCGTGACGTTCCACAAGCTGAGCGACAGCGAGACGCGCGTGACCGTGCAGCTCGACTGGGAGGCCGCGGGCCTGCTCGAGAAGCTCGGCGGTGCGCTCGGCGCCGACAACCACGCAGTCAAGAAGGACCTGAAGAACTTCAAGGAGTACATCGAGGCGCAGGGCTCGCCGGACGGCGCCTGGCGGGGCGACGTGCAGGCGTAGCTGCTTTCGAAGGCCGCGGCGGGTGCCGCGGCCTTCGTGCTGCCCGCCGGGGGTTGCTCAACCCGGTGGCAAGTGATTGACTCAACCGCATGGAAAGCGAATCTGCCGCGGCACGCGATGCGCTGGCCGCGATCGACGCCGACCGCGGTCGCATCGGCGAGCGGATGACCGCCGAGACCTGGTGGGCGGCGCCCGCGCAGGGGTTCGCTACCGCGCTGCTGGTGGCGCTCTGGGCTGTCGAGCTGCCCTGGTCCATCGTCTTCTTCGTCTCTGCCATCGGCATCTTCATCGGGGTGGAGGTGCGCTTCCGGCGTCGATCCGGCGTGGCGATCGGTCGACCGGCGGGGCCGCTGGGACTGCTGCTGCTCGTCGCCCTCGGCCTGCTGCACGTCGCCGCGGTCGGCGGGGCGGTCGTGCTCTCGATCCTCGAGCTGCAGGGGTGGGCGGTGGCACTCGCCGCCCTGACCGGGGTGCTCATGGCTCTCGGCGTCGTTGGCTACGACCGCCTCTTCGCGCGGGAGGTGCGCCGTGCGCGATGAGACCGGATTCCGCGACGCGCGCGACGCGCTCGACGCGATCGAGGTCGACCGGCGTCGCGTGCAGCGGCGGGTGCGGGCGGCGAGCTGGTGGTTCTACCCGGCCATGTCGGTGCTCGTCGCCGTCCTGGTGGCGAGTCCGGGGCTCGAGGTCGGGGTCCTCCCGGTCGCGGCCGCAGTCGCGATCGCGGCCCCGCTCCTCATGCTCCTGCTCCGCCGTCATACGGGCATGATCGGGCGCATCGAGCGCGGGCTCGGCGTCGTGATCGTCATCGCGACGCTGCTCGGGCTCGCGGTGCTCGGGCTCTTCCTCGGGTCGGCGCTGGCCGTCCGCTTCGAGCTCGAGGCCCTGATCCCGCTGTTCGCGGTCTCTGCGGGTGCCGCCATGCTGCTCGGCGGCCTCCTGCTCGAGGTCCTCATCGAGCGCGGTCGCCGTGCCCGCTGACCCCCGCTTCGACGAGGCGATCCACGCGCCGACGCGCCTGCGCCTCTGCGCCATGCTGCGCCCGCTCGACGA